>LKCN02000021.1:176049-190053 GCA_001633055.2 Ophiocordyceps polyrhachis-furcata BCC 54312 | reverse complement strand
TTACGTGTAGCAGTGTATATAGTCTTTCTTAGTGCGCACAGCTTTAGCCCCTTTTCCTCTTTTCTCTTTATCTTAGAATCTTTATTTATAGTGCCTATAATATATTTACTTGTTATTTCAAGGCCGTAACAATAGGCACTATAAACAAAGATTCTAAAATAAAGAGAAAAAAAGAGGAAAAGGGGGATAAAGCTATACGTACTAAGGATAGCTATATACACTGCTATACATAACCTAGGGTCTATTAAGGCTTTAATTAAATAGTTCGTGCCTTTTAATTAGTCTTATAGATATATAGCCTAAGAGTTAGTATATATAGCGTATAATACTACCCCCTAACTAAGGCCTTAATATGCCTATTAAGGTGCATATTAGCAGACCTGTAGTAATAAGCCTAGCTCAGCAGTATAGTTATTATTATCGTTATTATTATATAGCTCGTCTGCTATAGTAGCTTTAATCCATGCTATTAAGTTAATAAGGGGTCCTAGGGCATTAATATAATAGTTATAGTATGCTTTTAAAGCAATTAGCGCGTTTTTAAAGTTCTAAGTAGGATACTATATATAATCCAGATTATAGCCTTGCTATTATACTTAATACTCTAGGCGTTTGTTTCTGCCTATAATATAAGAATAGAGAACCTAATCGACTTCCTATTTAAATATACCTTAGACTTCTTTAGGTTTAGGAGCAGGGATTATTTAATTAGGCAATAGATTATCTAGGGCTTTTCGGAGTTAGTTAATATAGAATAAATTAGTTATTTTATAGCTATCTAGCAGGTTAAGAATATAGCTAAAACCCTTTTTAGCTATAATTATAAAAGGTCCGGACTACTAAGCATTAAGGCAAGTCGTTAGGGCAATCGTGCTAAATCCTTTTTGCTATAGGAAGACCCTATTACTTATAGTAAAGTCTATAGGGCGTTTCTTTTTATTAGCCTATTACTTTTGCTATTCCTAAGTTCGAGCTATAGCGTTACAAGCCTATTGCTATACTTCCTATGCGTGGGTAATAAGGCGTAAGGCAATATAAGCCAGGTCGATAGAGTTATTAAGGGTCGAGGAACTATTTAATCGAGGCAAAGAGAGAGGGTTCTAGACTATTTTGCTAAGTGCTACTATTAGTAAGGCTTATAAGGGTCTTCGACCTTAGTATAGTTCTAGTTATATAACCTAAACTTACTTCCTGACCTTAGGAAAGGCGCCTGTACGGCTACGGACTCCGCCCCCCTGCTTATGCGATGCACTTATCTTACGATAGTTCCCTTATCTCGGCTACGCCCCTATTACGCGCAGCATACCCCCTGAGATGCGCAGCTACGAGTGCGTAGCCCGCTCCCTAAGATCGGACCTAGATATGTATATATAGCCCTAGGTAGCCCGCTTCCTTTAGAGCAGCATGCGTAATTAAATATACTCAGTCTAGCCCAAGTGTGCTTCCTTATAGCTAGCCCCTTAACAGGGCTATACTAATAAAGGCGTGCTAGGACGAGTTATACGCGAAATCTAGGGCTAGTAGGTAATTGCTCTAATTGTTTTAATATTTATCGATATAGAAGCATAGCCTTTAATCTAAATACTAGTTTATAACCTTAACGCTGCCCTAGGTCTATAAGTAAAGGGTATTACTATAATAATGCTTTATACTAGTAAGTTAGTTAATTTTTTATAGGAATAAAGAGATAAAAAGGCTAGCATTATCTATAATCTAAGCTATTAGCAGGCTAAAAAAGCAGTATAAGTGCTAGAAGTAATAGCTAGCAAGAGTCTTTAAAGTATTATTCTTCTTGCTAGGCAATATAGCGATAATCTAGCTAAGCTTGTAAATAAAAGTCTAAACGTAGTTATATCTATAGCAATCCTTAGGCATAGTCTTTCTATTATAAGCAACCTATTCCTAAATAGCAGTTAGTACTAGCAAAGGGTGCAGGAGGCTAGGGGTCTTATTACGCGGGGTTTTATTTCTTTAGCAGTTATAGTAGTTGCGAATATACTTTTAGATATCCTGCTTTATACTAGGCTAGTAATAGTCCTACTATAGTACTTTAATTATTTTATTCTAGCCCCTATAAGCAAAGATAAGGGGTTTATAGGCCTTATAAATTAGGGCTATATAGAGGAATATTTATTTATTAGCAGTCTATTCTAGGACGATTAAATAGTTACTATAGTAGCTGAGTTTCTAAACTGCGTTTTTTTTTTAGATAAGTATAGCAAGGTTAGTACTATAAAGGGTTATAGCGTTAGGTATATAAATCGAGGCAATAAAAAAGGCAACTTTTAGGAAGTCGAAACTAAGGGACTCTAGCTTAATTAAATAGTTTATCTGTTTTTCTTTCTTTCTAGCCTTAACTATAAGGAGTTCGATTATTTTGCGCAAGAGAGTATTAGCAGCTATATTTAGTTAGCTAGGGCAGTAGAGGAAACGGATATCGAATTAAGCTAGGAAATTAGACTAATAGACTTATTAGATTAAGAGCAACCTTTTTATTAAGAAATATATTAGGGCCTTATAGTCTATAATAATATCGAATTTCTAACTAAGGAGTTCTAAATAGAAGTATTTAAGGCTTTAGATAATAGCTATAAAGGAATCGATAAAGAGATAATACTAAGTCGAACTAAAGAGGAGTAATAAATAGAACTACTAAGAAGAGAGAAAGAGGAAAGGAGAGAAGCTCCCCGCTAGCTAGCTATATACCTCTCGAGGTCGGCTATCGGTAATAAGCCCGTACTAATACAAGCCTATCCTATCCTAGCTAAGCTAAAGGGTCTACTTATCGCGTACCTATAATCCCCTTATATAGATATAACTAGGTTAAAGACCTAGTCCTTTATATACCCTCTATCCCTAGAGGAGATAAGAAGCGCAAGCTAGTTAACGCTATATAGTAAACGCTATAATAGCTATGCGTTATACTAGCGCGAAGCTATATATAAACTATAAAGGCTTGCCGCAAGCGGCTAATAGTGCTAGCTAGTCCCTCCTAGAGAGGGGGAGTTTATAGGATACAGAGTTATATTGCCTATATTAAGGCAGGAAAGCAGCTACCCAACTAGTAATAGAAGAAATCCTATATAACTAGCACATGCCTTAAAAGAGTTCTATTAGAGTAGGGTAGCCTTAAAGGGGCCTTTTGCAGTATTAACTAACCTAGCCTAGAGTATACGCTTTATTGCCTAGTTATAAGGGTTGTTTTCCTAGCCTAGCGCGATTAGTAATAGTACGCACTGCCCTGCCCTGCCCTGCGCGCTAATAATAAATTAACGCATATAAGACAGAGGCAGGATACGTATAACTAATCGCCTAGCCTATCCTAGACTATAACCCTTGCGGCTAATCTATAAATCCCTTACGCCTTATCGCCCTAGTTAAAAATCTCTGCCTTGCCCCTAGTTCTTTCCGCTAGCCTAGAAACTAATATTAACCTAGTAATCTAAGATTATACGCGTAGCTAAGGGCAGTTATATTAGAAGTAACTAACTTAGTTGCATTTATAGTAATACTTGCGCTAGGGCGCGCTAGGGGCGCTGGATCTAATAGTACTAATATCTATTAGGTTAGCCTTAGCATAAGGCAAAAGGTTAAATATTACCTAAGATATATCCCTAGAGTTAAATATACTATCGAAGCTTCTTAAAAGTAATACAAAAGCTTAATATATTATAGGCTATATTATCTCCTAATCTAGTTGCTTCTTAGGCTCCTTATAGAGACTAGAAGCTAATAGGATAATCTTAGCATAGTTAGACTAGTATTGCTATCTAGCCTTAAAGAGAATATATTCCTATTGCGTAATATACGCGCTAAGGGACTCTAACGTCTCCTATAATAAGGTAACTAAAGAAAGACCTATGTATTACTCCTTATATAATTCGCTAAGAGTCTTATTAATATATACTAGGAAAGATTTAGGCTAAGTAGCAAAATTATCGATATATAATACGTATAGAAGGAAACTTTGCTAGAAGGTGCTAAGTTGCGAATAAATATAGAAGAACTAGGAGCGACTATCCCTAATTATAACTCCGTTAATAGCAAACTTTGCCTAAAGAGATGCTAGCTATATTAGAAGTCTAGAGCAGGAATCTAACGCATTAGGGGTAGGCAAAATTTAATAGCGTTCCGAGGTTATACTTTCCGCGTTATAGTCGTAAATAGAAAGGAGTTCTATTTAATATAAAGGAATCGATAAAGAGATAATACTAAGTCGAACTAAAGAGGAGTAATAAATAGAACTACCGAGAAGAAAGAGAGAGGAAAGGAGAGAAGCTCCCCGCTAGCTAGCTATATACCTCTCGAGGTTAGCTATTAGTAATAAGCCCGTACTAATATAAGCCTATCCTATCCTAGCTAAGCTAGAGGGTCTACCTATTGCGTACCTATAATCCCCTTATATAAACATGACTGGGTTAAAGACCTAGTCCTTTATAATAGCAAGGAGCTTATAGTCTTAAATCAGATAAGCGCGTTTAGTAAGGGATATAGTCTTAGAAAAAAAGCCTATAGGCTTTTAGGTCGAGTTAGTCTATTATTACTATAATATACTAGTAGTTGCGTTTTAGAAGGCATTAGTCTTAAGTCGGGTTAGTAGTTTAGGATAAAAGAAAGCGAGAATAGGAGCTTCTATTATAAGCTTCTTTATTTAATTAAATACTTTGCGCTATTCTAGTCCGAGTTTAAAAAGCGTGTTTTTTTTAAGCAGTTAGTTTAAGGGTTTAGCAGTTGCGCTAGTATAATAGTAGAAAATCCAGATAAAGTTATAAAGACTTACGAAAGAGTATATAGCTTTATAGTCTTTAAAGTTTTTAAATTTCTAATCTATAATAGCTTATATTTTATAAGGGTTAATACTAAGTCCGATACTAGCGTATAGTATTACGCTAAAATAGTTAACCTTAGTAATATTAAACTAAGACTTCTTAATATTACTTTATAGATTAGCTTAATAAAAGCGCTAGATAACCTTATAGTATTCGATTTAATAGTCTTCCTTATTATTATTATCTATATAGATTAGGATATTATTTGCGTATATACTAGTATATTAATTAAAGAGATTATAGAGTTAGGTATTAATAAAGTTCTAGAACTAAGCAGGGCTAACTTTTAATTAAAATAGAAGGACTAACTAATAGAATGTACTAAACCTAGTATAGAATGCTATTAGGTATTCGGAGGCTAGGTTAAGATAAAGGCAGTAGAATGCTTAAATAATATCGATCTTAGAGAAGCGTTTTATAGATTAGTAGTTAAAAGCAGTACTATTAAGAGAGGAGGCGGGTAAAATACGACTCTTTAAGTAGTCGTTTATCTAATAGTAGTCGATATAAAAATATTAGGCTATAGAGTATAGCTTTAGCACGAATAGAATAGAAGCAGTATATAGGCTAGTATTAGGCTTAATAAAACCTATCTCGAGCAGATAATCTATAGTCTTTTTCTCTAATAGTAAATATTTAATCGGAGTATAATAAGATAGGGGACTAGCTAGGTAAAAAGGTTTTTTAAGTTCTAGCATAATATTATAACTAGGATAGGGACTTATAAGAGTATATGCTTCCTTCTTGCTAAAAAAGCCTTCTATATACGCAAAGGGCTATAGAATTAAACTATAGACTAGGGTAATATAATTAGGGTCTTTTCCTACTAGGAATAGGATTTCTTAGCCTTAATATATATAACTCGTAGGACTAAGCTTTATAATTAAGACCTTAGGCTAGTTAGGGTTATTTTCTAAGGGTATAGGCTAGGTTAGTATTAAGGGAGTTAATTCCTTCTATTATGCTTATTAGGGATCCTCTTAGACTACTTAGATTAATTAGTCTTAGCAGTCCTAGTTATTTTCCTAGGGGTTAGTTAGGTTAAGGGTCTTAGTCTAGGTTAAGGTTAGGGCTAGCTTTTTTTTCTTTGCAGGCTATATAAAATTATTATTCTTTTATAAGCGTTAGAGGATCTTATATTTCTTTTTGTCCGCTTTAATTAATTAGTTCTAGCGTTTTATATTAGCTTAAATAGCTAGATTAATCTGCTTATTAAATAAAAGCGTCTTAGGCAGAAGGATTAAGAGGGAGTACTTAGCAAGGGCAAGGAGGTTATTAGGCTAGATAAGCTTTTAAGCAGTATAGTTAAGTAGTAGTTTTTTTTTAGCTAGCTAGTATAGGCTAATAAAGAGATCCTAGGCATAATTAGTAATTTAGAAGGTTTTCTAGGGAAAGGACTAGCTATTAATTATAAGGGTTATAATTAACTGCTTATATATAGGACTAGCTAGGCGGCCTTAGAAATTAACTAGGGGGACTAGATTAACTAGTACGAGTTTAGTATTAAGGCGTTTAATAGCCTGCTTAGCAAATTAGCAACTAATAAAAAATAGGCATTTACTCTAGTATTATAGAGAGATAAGGCTTAAAAAGCGATTTTATTAATTTAAACTTAACTATTAATAGTAAATAACTCTCCTACCTTCCTCTTTATATATAAGACTTTTAGGACTATTAAGGAGCTTTATAATAGTCTTACTTTTTTCCTAAATCCGAGTCTTTAGAAGTAGTTAGTAGCAGTATTAGCGTCCTCCTTAAGCCTAAGATCTAGGCTTAGTCGGAGCAATCTTTAGCTATATAGCCCTTTTTTCTATAGATAAAGCACGTGCTATTATCCTAGTAGACCTTTTTTTATTTTTAGAAAAAGCCTTGCCTTTTTCCTTAGATATTATTATTAGGGTCTTTTTATTTTCCCTTGCTAGCTTATCTTTATAGCAGGAAGTATAACTACTTAATTACTAGGTCTCTTATTAAATAGTATCCCTTTTTTAATAGTAGACTAAGTCTTTAATATAGCTATAAAAATCTTTATAGGAAAGGTTATTATCCTTAGTCTTAGTTAATAGGCTAGAGTCTAAGTTAGTTAAAAAGTAGTCCTAAAACATATACTTTATTTAATTAAATAGTATATAAGTCTTAGCAGCTAGGTTATTAAATTCTATAATAAATTCCTAGATCTCTTATTTACTAGAGATTAAGAAGTTTAAATAGCAAAAGCGCTTAGCAGCCTTTGCGAACTTATTAGGATTACTATAAGCAGACTCGAGATATTAAATTATCTTAGCTAGCCTAGAGAAGGGTTATTCTATAGAGTTATACTAGGTCTTAAGGGTCTTATAGGCCTTGCCCTTAAGAGAGCGAAATAAAAAGCCTATCCTATCTTCCTTATCCTAGAAAGTAGCCTTATTAGTCCTTATCTTATCTTTTAGGTTAGTTAGAAAAGCGTTAAACTCGCTTTTTTTTCTAGAGAATATTCTAATATCCTTATAGCGAATCTTAGCTAAGTTAGAGTAAGCTAGGTTCGGTTATCTAATAGTAGCAAAGATAGGCTATATAGCCTTTCTAGAGGGGACGAAAGCAGTAAATTAATCCGCAAAGGCTATTAAGGCTTTTCTATAGCAGGCGGGCTTAAGGGTTTATTAACTCTATAAGTTAGCAATCTACTACTAGAGAGCCGCTAACTAGGACTATAAGTCCTAGTTAGTTAGGGTTATTAAGGAAGAAGCTATAATTAAATAGTCTTTATCCTTAATATTGTAATCTTAGTCTTAGGGGTTATATTCTAATTCTCTCGAGGCTAATCTTGCAGAGTATTAAGGAAAGGTCTGGTCTTAGCTTCTAGATATATATCGGGAAGCGGGTCTAAGTCTTAGGTCTTATTCCTCGGAGCCTAATTAAATAGTTTAAAGGGTCCGGGAGTCTTCTAGGGTCTTAGCTGCCTGTCTTAGCAATAGAAGGTCGTGGTCTTAGGTTATATTATACGTGTTACGCACTGCACCGCACAAATACTAACCCTTTAGGCCACGTATCTACAAGACTAGTTACAAGGGCACTAACTATTTAATTATAGCCCTAACAGACCCTAGATTACGTATAGCAGTATATATAGTCTTTCTTAGTGCGCATAGCTTTAGCCCCTTTTCCTCTTTTCTCTTTATCTTAGAATCTTTATTTATAGTGCCTATAATATATTTACTTATTATTCTAAAGCCATTATACTATTCTAAGATTAATATATTGCTAATAAGCGGTTTATAAATACGTACTAACCTTATATCCCGTACAAAGACGCAAAATATCCGTATAATACAACTACGACTATAACCTCTCGTTGCTAAGATAGGCAGCTAAGACCCTAAAAGACTCCTGGACCTATTAAACTATTTAATTAGGCTCTAAGGAATAAGACTTAAAACTTAGACCTGCTTCCTAATATATATCTAGAAGCTAAGACTAGACCTTTCCTTAACGCTCTGCAAGATTAGCCTCGAGAGAATTAGAATATAACCCCTAAGACTAAGACTACGATATTAAGGATAAAGACTATTTAATTATAGCTTCTTCCTTAATAATCCTAATTAACTAGGACCTATAATCCTAGTTAGCGGCTCTCTAGCAGTAGATTGCTAACTTATAGAGCTAATAGACCCCTAAGCCCGCCCGCTATAGAGAAGCCTTAATAGCCTTTATAGAGCAATCTACTATTTTCGTCCCTTTTAGAAAAGCTGCATAGCCTATCTTTGCTGCTATTAGATAACCGAACCCGGCTTACTCTAACTCGGCTAAGACTCGCTATAAGGATATTAGAACGTTCTCTAGAAAAAAAGGCGAGTTTAGCGCTTTTTTAACTAACTTAAAAAATAAGATAAGGACTAATAAGGCTACTTTTTAAGATAAAGAGGATAGGATAGGCTTTTTATTTCGCTCTTTTAAGGGCAAAGCCTGCAAGACCCTCGAGACCTAGTATAACTTAATAGAACGACTTTTCTCTAGACTAGCTAAGATAATTTAGTATTTCGAGTCCGCTTATAGTAATCTAAATAAGTTTATAAAGGCTGCTAAGCGCCTCTGCTATTTAAACTTCTTAATCTCTAGCAAGTAAAAGATCTAGGAATTTATTATAGAATTCGATAACCTAGCTGCTAAGACCTATATACTATTTAATTAAATAAAGTATATATTTTAGGACTATTTTCTAACTAACCTAGACTCTAGCCTATTAACTAAGACTAAGGATAATAACCTTTTTTATAAAGACTTTTATAGCTATATTAAAGACTCGGTTTACTGCTAAAAGAGAAATACTATCTAATAAAAGACCTAGTAATTAAGTAGTTATACTCTTTACTATAAAGATAAGTTAGCAGGAGAAAATAAAAAGACCCTAATAATAATATCTAAGGAAAAAGGCAAGGCTTTTTCCAAGGAAGAGAAGAAAGTCTACTAGGATAATAGCATATGCTTTATCTATAGAAAGAAGGGCTATATAGCTAAAGATTGCTCTAACTAGGTCCAGATCTCGGGCATAAAAAGGATAACGACTCTACTAACTGCCTCTAAAGATTCGGATTTAGGAAAAAAGTAGGACTATTATAAGGCTCCTTAATAGTCCTAAAAGTCTTACGTATAGAGAAGAAGGTAAGAGAGTCGTTTATTATTAATAGTCGAGTTTAAATTAATAGAATCGCTCTTTAAGCCTTATCTCTCTATAATACTAGAGCAGATGCCTATCTCCTTATTAGTTGCTAATTCGCTAAGCAGGCTATTAAACGCCTTAATACTAAACTCGTCCTAGTTAGTCTAGTCCCCCTAGTCGATTTCTAAGGCTGCTAAGCTAGTCCTATGCGTAAGTAGTTAATTATAACCCTTATAATTAATAGCTAGTTTTTTCCCTAGGAGACCTTCTAAGTTACCGATTATGCCTAGGATCTCTTTATTAGCCTATACTAGCTAGCTAAAAAGAAACTACTACTTAACTATACTGCTTAAAAGCTTATCTAGCCTAATAACCTCCCTGCCCTTGCTAAGTACTCCCTCTTAATCCTTTTGCCTAAGACGCTTTTACTTAATAAATAGATCGACCTAGCTATTTAGGCTAATATAGAACGCTAGAACTAATTAATTAAAGCAGACGAGAAAAAATATAAAATCCTCTAATGCTTATAGAAGAATAATAATTTCGCATAGCCTGCGAAGAAAAAAAAGCTAGCCTAGACCCCGACCTAGACTAAGACCCTTAACCTAACTAACCCCTAGGAAGATAACTAGGACTATTAAAACTAATTAATCCAAGCAGTCTAAGAGGATCCCTAACGGATATAATAAGAGGAATTAACTCCTTTAATACTAACCTAGCCTATACCTTTAAAAGATAACCCCGACTTGCCTAAGGTCTTAATTACGAAGCTTAGTCCTACAAGTCGTATATATTAAGGCTAAGAGATCCTATTCCTAGTAGGAGAAGACCCTGATTATATTGCCCTAGTCTATAGCCTAATTCTATAGCCCTTTGCGCATATAGAAGGCTTCTTTAGCAAGAAGGAAGCATATACTCTTATAAGTCCTTATCCTAGTTATAATATTACGCTAGAACTTAAGAAACCCCTTTACCTAGCTAGTCCCCTATCTTATTGCACTCCGATTAAATACTTGCTATTAGAGAAAGAGACTATAGATTATCTGCTCGAGATAGGTTTTATTAAGCCTAATGCTAGTCTATATACTGCCTCTATCCTATTCGCGCTAAAGCCGTACTCTATAGCCCGATATTTTTATATCGACTACTATTAGATAAACGACTACCTAAAGAGTCGTATTTTACCCGCCCCCTTTTTTAATAGTACTGCTTTTAACTGCTAATCTGCGAAACGCTTCTCTAAGATTAACGTTATCTAGGCCTTCTACTGCCTCTATCTCGACCCGGCCTCTAAATACTTAATAGCATTCTATACTAGGTTTAGTACGTTCTATTAGTTAGTCCTTCCGTTTAGATTAAAAGTCGGCCTTGCTTAGTTCTAGAACTTTATTAATGCCTAACTCTATAACCTCCTCGATCGATATGCTAGTATATACGCAAATAATATCCTAATCTATATAGATAATAGCAATAAGGAAGACTATTAGATTAAATACTATAAGGTTATCTAGCGCCTTTATTAAGCTAATCTATAAGGTAATATTAGGAAGTCTTAGTTTAATATTACTAAGGTTAACTACTTTAACATAATACTATACGCTAGCGTAGGACTTAGTATTAACTCCTATAAAGTATAGGCTATTATAGATTAGAAGTTCGAAGACTTTAGAGACTATAAAGCTATACGCTCTTTTATAAGTCTTTATAACTTTATCCGGATTTTCTGCTATTACGCTAGCGCAACTACTAAACCCTTAAACTAACTATTTAAGAAGGATATGCCTTTTAAACTTAGACTAGAATAGCGTAAAGCATTTAATTAAATAAAGAAGCTCGTAACTAAAGCTCTTATTCTTGCCTTCTTCTATTCTAAACTGCCAACCTAACTTAAGACTAACGCTTCCTAGAACGCAACCGCTAGTATATTATAGCTGTCACGCGCCGTATAAATACTAACCCTTTAGGCCACGTAGCTACAGTCACGAGGGCGACGCGCCGCACAAATACTAACCCTTTAGGCCACGTAGCCACAGTCACGAGGGCACCAACTATTTAATTATAGCCCTAATAGACCCTGGATTACGTGTAGCCGTGTATATAGTCTTTCTTAGTGCGCACAGCTCTATGCCCCCTTTTTCCTCTTTTCTCTTTATCTTAGAATCTTTATTTATAGTGCCTACAATATATTTACTTATTATTCTAAGGCCGTAATACTATTCTAAGATTAATATATCGCTAACGAGCGGTTTATAAATACGTATTAGCCTTACGTCCCGTACGAAGACGCAAAATACCCGTATAACACGACCTAAGACTAAGACTACGACCTTTCGTTGCTAAGACAGGCAGCTAAAACCCTAGAAGACTCCCGGACCTTTTAAACTATTTAATTAGGCTCCGAGGAATAAGACCTAAGACTTAGACCCGCTTCCCGATATATATCTAGAAGCCAAGACCAGACCTTTCCTCGACGCTCTATAAGATTAGCCTCGAGAAAATTAGAACACGACCCCTAAGACTAAGATTACGATATTAAGGACGAAGACTATTTAATTATAGCTCCTTCCTTAATAACCCCGACTAACTAGGACTTATAGTCCTAGTTAGCGGCTCTCTAGCAGCAGATTGCTAACTTGCAGAGCTAATAGACCCCTAAGCCCGCCCGCCGCAGAGAAGCCTCGATAGCTTTTGCGGATCGATCTACTGCTTTCGTCCCCTCTAGAAAGGCCGCATAGCCTATCTTCGCCGCTATCGGATAACCGAACCTGGCTTACTCTAACTCGGCTAAGACTCGCTGCAAGGATATTAGAACGTTCTCTAGAAAGAAAGGCGAGTTTAGCGCCTTTCTAACTAACTTAAAAAATAAGATAAGAACCGATAAGGCTACCTTTCGGGACGAGGAAAACAGGATAGGCTTTTTATTTCGCTCCCTCGAGGGCAAGGCCCGCAAGACCCTCGAGACCTAGTACGACTCTATAGAACAACCCTTCTCCGGACTAGCTAAGATAATTTAGTATCTCGAGTCCGCCTATAGCAATCTAAATAAGTTCGCAGAGGCCGCTAATCGCCTCCGCCGTTTAAACTTCTCGATCTCTAGCAAATAGGAGATCTAGGAATTTATCGCGGAATTCGATAACCTAGCCGCTAAGACCTATATACTATTTAATTAAATAAAGTATATGCTTTAGGACTACCTTCTAACCGACCTGGACTCTAGCCTGTTAACTAAGACTAAGGACGATAGCCTCTCCTACGAAGACTTTTACGGCTATATTAAGGACTCGGTCTACTGCCGAAAGAGAGATGCTATTAGACGGGAGACCTAGCGAGCAAGTAGTCGTACTCCCCGCCGTAAAGATAAGCCGGCAGGGGAAAACAAGAAGACCCCGACGATAATATCTAAGGAAAAAGGCAAGGCTCTCTCCGAGGATAAAAAGAAGGTCTACTAGGATAACGGCACGTGCTTTATCTAT
Organism: Ophiocordyceps polyrhachis-furcata BCC 54312; assembly: GCA_001633055.2. Taxonomy (NCBI): domain Eukaryota; kingdom Fungi; phylum Ascomycota; class Sordariomycetes; order Hypocreales; family Ophiocordycipitaceae; genus Ophiocordyceps; species Ophiocordyceps polyrhachis-furcata. Next base: position 177,115 of record LKCN02000021.1, on the reverse strand, counting down.
AGAAAGAAGGGCTATATAGCTAAAGATTGCTCTAACCGAGCCCGGATCTCGGGCTTAAGGAGGACGCTAACGCTGCTACCGACTACCTCTAAAGACTCGGATTCGGGAAAAGAGTAGGACTATTATAAGGCTCCTTAATAGTCCTAAAGGTCTTATGTATAGAGAAGAAGGTAGGAGAGTCGTTTACTATTAATAGTCAAGTTTAAATTAATAGAATCGCTCTTTAAGCCTCGTCTCTCTATAATACTAGAGCAGATGCCCGTCTCCTCGTTAGTCGCTAATTCGCTTAAAAGGTTATACAAGCAGTGGATGAAGAGTTGACGAATCGGGAAGGTGATCACGTGATAGAGAAGAAGAAGAGGAATCACGTGATGGTCTGAAAGAGGCAATTGAAGAAGAATTGGAGGCAGGAGAGGTGTTTGTATTAAGAAGGTGAGAAAAGCTAATGCTGATAATTCTTCCAAGTAGGTGGGAAAACCCTCCTTCTTTTATAGACAATTTCTCAGGAATAAAGGTACTTCTCGAGATACTTCAAAGTCCCTACTTGTAGTACTCTGACGTACCTATACGTCACTACTTCCCCCTTATTTTTAGGTATTTTCCTTCTTTAGATATTTGACTTAGAAGATCGGTGATTTGGAGGAAGACTTGTACGTGTCAATCCGATCGATCTGATCGATCTGACCCCATGACACCCGCTATGACCGCTATGACGCGCCCGCTATAGCCCCTGTAGGTACGTACCCTACCCCGCTGTAAGCGCTGTGCTCAGGGGGGTGTGGGTACGGATCAGGCCGTATTTGTAGTATATGTTTCAAGTCTAATTATAAGCTTATTTCTTATCCGTTTAAGGTAAAAAGATATGCATATTGAAGCGTTTTAAAGGGGCTATAAAATGGTATAGGTCTTGTCTTATAAAAGTACCTATTTTATTTTTTTATTAAGCTTTTTTATAGCTGTATTTTATATATACTCTTACAGCCTCCCTTAAAGTGTATATTATATATACTCTTTACTGTATTTTTATATCTTCTTTTTATAAGTCAATTTTTATATATTTTTATAT
>LKCN02000021.1:133340-160184 GCA_001633055.2 Ophiocordyceps polyrhachis-furcata BCC 54312 | reverse complement strand
TGAGAGTTAGTATATATAGCGCATAAGTATTACGCGCTATATATACTAACTCTTAGGCCACGTATCTATAAGACTAATTAAAGGGCACGAACTATTTAATTAAAGCCCTAACAGACCCTAGGTTATGTATAGCAGTGTATATAGCTATCCTTAGTACGCATAGCTTTATGCCCCTTTTTCTCTTTTTTCTCTTTATTTTAAAATCTTTATTTATAGTGCTTATAATATATTTACTTATTATTTTAAGGCTATTATACTATTCTAAGATTAATATATTGCTAATAAGCAGTTTATAAATATATATTAGCCTTACATCCTATATAAAGACGCAAAATACCCGTATAATACGACTTAAGACTAAGACTACGACCTTCCGTTGCTAAAACAGGCAGCTAAGACCCTAGAAGACTCCTGGACCCTTTAAACTATTTAATTAGGCTCTAAGGAATAAGACCTAAGACTTAGACCCGCTTCCTAATATATATCTAGAAGCTAAGACTAGACTTTTCCTTAATACTCTGCAAGATTAGCCTCGAGAGAATTAGAATATAACCCCTAAGACTAAGATTATAATATTAAGGATAAAGACTATTTAATTATAGCTTCTTCCTTAATAACCCCGACTAATTAGGACCTATAGTCCTAGTTAGCGGCTCTCTAGTAGCAGATTGCTAATTTATAGAATTAATAGACCCCTAAGCCCGCCTGCTATAGAGAAGCCTTAATAGCTTTTACGGATCGATCTACTGCTTTTATCCCCTCTAGAAAGGCTATATAGCCTATCTTTGCTACTATTAAATAACTAAACCTAGCTTACTCTAACTCGGCTAAGATTTGCTATAAGGATATTAGAATATTCTCTAGAAAAAAAGGCAAGTTTAATGCTTTTCTAACTAACCTAAAAGATAAGATAAGGACTAATAAGGCTACTTTCTAGGATAAGGAAGATAGGATAGGCTTTTTATTTCGCTCTCTTAAGGGCAAGGCCTATAAGACCCTTAAGACCTAGTATAACTCTATAGAATAACCCTTCTCTAGGCTAGCTAAGATAATTTAGTATCTTAAGTCCGCTTATAGCAATCCTAATAAGTTCGTAAAGGCTGCTAAGCGCCTTTGCTATTTAAACTTCTTAATTTCTAGTAAATAGGAGATCTAGGAATTTATTATAGAATTCGATAACCTAGCCGCTAAGACCTATATACTATTTAATTAAATAAAGTATATGCTTTAGGACTATTTTCTAACTAACTTAGACTCTAGCCTATTAACTAAGACTAAGAATAATAACTTCTCTTATAAAGATTTTTATAGCTATATTAAGGACTTAGTCTATTACTAAAAGAAAAATACTATCTAATAAAAGACCTAGCGATTAAGTAGTTATACTCCCTACTATAAAGATAAGCTAGCAGGGGAAAATAAAAAGACCCTAATAATAATATCTAAGGAAAAAAGCAAGGCTTTTTCTAAGGATAAAAAGAAGGTCTACTAGGATAATAGCATATGCTTTATCTATAGAAAAAAGGGCTATATAGCTAAAGATTGCTCCGACTAAGCCTAGATCTTAGGCTTAAAGAGGATACTAATACTATTACTAACTACTTCTAAAAACTCGGATTTAGGAAAAGAGTAGGACTATTATAAGGCTCCTTAATAGTCCTAAAAGTCTTATATATAAAGAGGAAAGTAAGAGAGTTATTTACTATTAATAGTTAAGTTTAAATTAATAAAATCGCTTTTTAAGCCTTATCTCTCTATAATACTAAAGCAGATGCTTATCTCCTTATTAATTGCTAATTCGCTAAGCAGGCTATTAAACGCCTTAATATTAAACTCGTCCTAGTTAGTCTAGTCCCCTTAGTCGATTTCTAAGGCTGCCTAGTATAACGGCCTTGGAATAACAAGTAAATATATTATAGGCACTATAAATAAAGATTCTAAGATAAAGAGAAAAGAGGAAAAGGGGCTAAAGCTATACGCACTAAGAAAAACTATATATACTGCTATATATAATCCAGGGTCTATTAGGGCTATAATTAAATAGTTAGTGCCCTCGTAACTAGTCTTATAGATATATAGCCTAAAGGGTTAGTATTTATACAGTGCGGCGCATAATACTACCCCCTAACTAAGGCCTTAATATGCCTATTAAGGCGGGTGTCTGCGGACGCGGGTTATAGCTCTAGTTATTATAGCGCAGTTATTATTATTATTATCGTTATATAGTTTATTAGCCGCGGCCGCTTCTAACTACTTAGTTAAATTTATAGGGGGTCTAAGGGCATTAATATAATAGTTATAGTATTCTCTTAAGGCAATAGGCGCATTCTTAAAATTCCTAGCAGGATACTATATATTATTAGGATTATAGCCTTGCTATTATACCTAATACTCTAGACGCTAGTTCCTCCCTATAATATAAGAATAGAAAATATAATTAACTTTCTACTCGGGTATACTATAGACTTCCTTAGGTTTAGGAGTTAGAACTATTTAATTAGGCAATAAGTCGTCTAGGGCCTTATAGAGCCTATTAGCGTAGAATAAGTTAGTTATCCTATAGCTATCTAGCAGGTCGAGTATATAGCTAAAGCCTTTCTTAGTAGTAATTATAAATAGACTAGACTACTAGGTATTAAGACGAGTTGTTAGGGCGATTATACTAAATCCCTTTTATTATAGGAAGACCTTATCCCTAATAGTAAAGTCTATAGGACGTCTTTTCTTATTAGCCTATTATTTTTACTAAGCCTAGGTTTAGGCTATAGCGTTATTAATACGGGACAAGCTATACTTAGTCCAATCCTATACAATTCTCTTATTCTTCCTTTCTAACAATTATTTAATCTTATCTCTAGGAAATCCCCTTAGGAAATTACTAGGAAATCCTCTCGGGAAATTACTAGGAAATCCTCTCGGGAAATTACTAGGAAATCCTCTCGGGAAATTACTAGGAAATCCTCTCGGGAAATCTCTAGGAAATCCCCTCAGGAAATTACTAGGAAATCCCCTCCGGAAATCTCCAGGAAATCCCCTCTAGAAATCTCTAGGAAATCCCCTCCGGAAATCTCTAGGAAATCCCCTCCGGAAATCTCCAGGAAATCCCCTCCGGAAATCTCCAGGAAATCCCCTCCGGAAACCTCCTATAAATTCTCTGCTAGTACACGCGCTAGGAGATTTCCGTAAATAAATATTCTTTACTTAGGATACTTATATATCCCTAAATATTCCCTAGATAGAAAGATAGTCTTTTTAAATTATATAATATTTATTCTTAAAAGATACTTATTTATGCTTATAATATTTATAGTAGCTAAACTATACCTTACGACTAGTAGCTAGCCTGTTATTCTTATCTACCTGGACGTCTATACGCGCAAGCGCATATTAACTAGTAGCAATTCTACGTTACGTTTACCTACTTACCGATCTCTAGCTATCGGGATAGTAAGTCGGACCTAAACGTATCTATTAACGGCTATATAAGTATAGATATTCAGCTCGGAAGGAAACTTCACTATACCTATATTTATACGCCCGATATTCGATCCGCCTTTTCGGATTATTTTCTTAAGATCCTCGAATAAGAAAGCTCTACTCGTGCCGAAGAAATACTTGCCTTTAACTTATATTATAAGGCAGGTAAATAATATCCGTTTAAAGGATTATTTCCTATCTCGAAGTACGGGGAAACAAGACCTATATAACGATATTCCTATCGCTAGGACGACCTTAATAGACCAGACCTTCTTAAGGCGATAAATATATTCCTTACTAATCCAGACGTTATTACTAATAGAGATCAACTCTTCGACTAAGTAAATCAATTTTAATATACTCCTCGTAGAACTCCTTTTCTCCCTAATATCCCTCTTTATTATTAACCCTCTAACGTTTAACTCTTCCTTAAAGAAATAAGTAATAACGGAGGAAAAGGAAAGCAACTAGAAGTATCTTAGGAAGCAGGTCCTTCGACTAAACCGCTAAACCCCAAACTATCGACTAAAAATATTCGAGACCCCTCTATCTCTCCTGTTAATAAACAAGTTTTAGCGGAGATAGTTAGGACTATTCTTTAGAAAATATTAAATAATCCTCCTAAACGTAGTAGATCTTATCCCGACGATAATCCTTATTCTAATTAGAGAGCCCTTTTAGAGAAGCTAATTTCCTGTTAAGTTCGCCTCCGAGCTAAAGATATTAGGCGCTTTAAACTAGCTAGTGCCTTCGATATTATATTTAATTAGATCGAGGAAACTAATCGAACTATTATTTACCGTAGTATCGATAGGTTTACTAATGCCTTGCAATAAGTAGCCGCTTAAAGCAATAAACATACGGACGAACTAGCTCGACTAATCCCTTCTCTCCTTCGTAGATATGCTATAGAATAGTACTCCGGGGATCTTAATTCTCGTACCCGTTTAGAACTTACCTTGCCCGGATAAGGAATAACAGGATAGGTAATAACTCTCTAGAAACGCTTCGCTATTCGATCCGATATCGCTGCTTAAGCTATGCAACGTAAGATCTTTACATCCTAAGATATTTTAGCTAGCAAAGACTTCCGTTTATAGGTTTCTAAGATAAAAAGGATAGCCCGCGCTGCCCGATATCCCGAATAATCTATCTTAATAATAGTCTTCTCTTGCTTAGATATCCTTCTCTAGGAAACTTTCTAATAGCCTATAGGAGACGATGCCCTTAACGAATAGGCTTATAAATATAAAAGAATAATCCTAAATTTGCAAACTAAGCTTACTCGCGGAATATAGGGTCGTCTCTAAAATAACGCGGCCTAATATATATCTATAGGACGACCTTCTAGACGTTAGGACAAACTAATAGTTAGTTAGACTTAATAATCGAATCCTTTACGGTCCGGAAACCCCGGAAATTAACGACGTTTTAGCGACTCCTTAATAAAAACTCCGGATAACCGTTAACCTCCTACTAACAAAAGGGTCTCCTTTAATAATAAACCCCCTTTCGTAAAAAAGGATAATAATACTAGTTCTAAATCTAACCCTATTATTATTAACTTAGCTTATAATCTCGCTGCCTAAGATCTAATAGAAGAAGGCTCCTTTACTATCTCTTCGGAAATAAGGGACTAAATTCTTTTAGTATTAGAACAATATTCCAATATCGATGCATCGTCTTCTAAGGAATCCGACGCCAACTAGTAACTAGCCGACGACTTATGCTTCTTTATTCCGGATTATAAATAGCTTAAGACTAAACCTTTAGATCCGCACTGCATTCCAGACAGCCTGCCTATTATTACCGCATCCCCTTAGACTAAGGATTCCCGTCTAGAACAACCTTCCCGTTTTACCTACGCTTAAATCTTAGCGTATAGCAAATACGGCCCTTTAGATACTATAGAAGTTTGTATAGATACTAGTGCTAGTAGATTAGCTATTAGAAATAATCTCCTCGACTGCTTCGAAGATATTAAAATCGATAATATTATCCGTTACCTAAATAGTATTGGAAAAGGCTTAACTAAAACTCTCGGTTAGGCTACTTTTACTCTTTATATTCCCGGAAAAATAAATAACAAATTCTATATTAGCAAGTTTATAGTCGGAGCTTAAGTTATTAAATCCTTATCCGCCGGCCTCTTATTAGGACAGGACTTTTCGATTCCCTATAGCCTCGATATCCTTAACTCGCGTTAGGAAATTCGAATCGAACTTTATAGCGGATTACGAGTCGAATATTATTCTACTAAACGAGGACTGGCAATCTGGCAACGTGTATTAGCAGCTTCGCCTGCTATAATTACACCTTATTCTTCTGGGACGATTCCAACTTTAGTAAATAACCCGCCTATTAACCGCGACCTTATTTTCTTTCCTAATTCTTTATCGCTCTCTGGATTAATTATTCGCGACTATTTTTATATTACTATTTTTAATTCTAGTAATCGCCTAATCTCCTTTAAACGCAAAAAAAAGATTAGCGTTATCCTCGATCTTAATAATAATTTTTCTTTCTTAGTTCCGGAGTTTATTTAATAACTAACCTCGACCTTTAATAAACGTTCCGAACCGGATATCTTATTAAACAGCTTTTAAAACGACGATAATAATTAAAAGGACCCCATGCCTCCTATTAACTATCTAGACCCTAGCTAACCTTACTATCTCGGCATTTCTAAAGTTCCTAATATCCCGAAAATCGAAGGAGAATACGGTGTTAAGATTTATGCTCTCGACTAAAACCTGGCATCTAAGGTAAAGCAACTCGTCGACTCTCTTCCTAAATTATAGGAAGATACAGGGCTAATTAATCTCCCTAAGGAACGTTACCTTCGAATTCCCCTTATCGATAACTAGCATAAGAAGAAACTCGGTTTACGTCCTTATCCTTTAAATAAACCCGATTAGGACTTTCTCGACGAAAAACATAATAATATGCATTCCTAAGGCAAGATAGAATAGGCTTTACAAGCTTCCCCTTTCGCTAGCCCTTGCTTCGTCGTCTAGCGCAAAGGTAAACCGCGAGTTATTAATAACCTCCGAGCTTTAAATAGTATTATAGTTCTAGACGCCTATCTAATGCCGATTCCTTAAGATATAATCTATAAACTCGCTAGTAAAAAGATTATTTTAGCAATTAACGCTCGAAGTTTCTTTTACTAATTCCTCGTTTATCTAGATTACCGAGAACGGTTTACGATTATTTCCTACTGCGGACTCGAAAGAGCTACCGTAGCTCTTATAGGGTATAAAAATTCGCTAGCTTATGCATAACGTTTTATCGACTATATTTTTCGCCCTTATAAAGACTATGCAGCCGGATATATCGACAATATTATTATCTTTTTAGACACTCTAGAAGATTACGTTAAATATTTATTGGCCGTTTTTAACCTTTTCGTTAGCATAAACCTTTCTTTATTAGCTCTAAAAAGCTTCTTAGCTTACCCCTTAGTTAAGATATTAGGGTACTATATTAACGGCTTCTCCCTTATAAATATGCAATCTCGCGTTAAAGCATTACGTAATATTAAGTTTCTAAGTATATTATAGCGCCTTAAGCAGTAGATCGGACTCGTCGGATAGATGCGATACCTTATTCCCCGCTTCGCATAACGGATCGAACTACTGCAGAAACGTAAAATACTTATATTCCGTAAAGGGCGAGAATCGGATGCCCCCGTTACTAGTCTAAAGAGAAATACCTTTACTTCCCGTTTAAAAATCGTCCTAACTTAGGAAGAAAAGGACGCCTTTTATAATATAACGAATGCCCTCTGCAGTAACGCTGCTCTAAGTCAATTCTTTCCTACTCGACAGCTCTTCCTGCAAATCGATGCATCCTAGGAGAATAGTTTCGCTATATGCTTATTTTATCTTAATAACGAAGAATCTTAGAAACCGACCTTAGCTCCGCCTAGATAATCGATCTAACCTATCTTTTACCTTAGTCGATCTCTTAAACCCGCCGAATTAAGATACTAGCTAACTAAACTCGAGATTGCTTGCCTCGTTTAGACTTATAGAAAACTGCGAATATACCTAATTAGCATACGGAAACCTAAAATTATCGTTTTTACCGACTATACTACTATCTCCGCTATCGTTAAGCAAACTTCCCCTTTTACAACTAGTATAAGGAGCAATAACCTTCTTACTATTGCATCCTAATACTTAAGCTAGTACCCCTTAGAAGTTCGATATATTCCTGGCGCCTTTAATATCCTGGCCGACTTACTTTCCCGACTGCCGTTAAGAGCTGCCCCGGAAAAAGGTAATAGAGAGTTAGAAGATATCTAGGAAGATAATATTAACACCGACTACGTTTTAATCGCGTTAGAAGCTATTATAAGTAACGAATTCCAACAATAAATTACTAGTAGATATCGATAAGACCCTCGATAGGGTTAGATCCTCGAATAACTTAGCGATAATAATGCTAAGGAAGGACTTGCTTTTACCTAATCTTATAGTCTGTTATTTCTTAAAGACGCGGATAGCCGAAAAAGACTCTATATTCCGGAAAACTGCGCCGACGAACTAATTTCCGAATATTATCTCCGGAAATTTTACACCAGCCGACGCCGAATATAGGCCGAACTCTCCTCTAGTTTTATAGTTACCCGTTTAAAAAGGAGAATTAACTAATTTATCGACGGTTATAATACCTATAAACGCAATTAGACTAACTAGCAACTTCCTCTAGGTAAAATAGTCCTAATTCGTTCCCTAGCTATACTATTTTATACTATTGCTATAGATTTCGTTACTAGACTTCCTATAGTCTCCTCGGAAAATTCCCCTTAGGCCGAACCGGAAGGGAAGTTTTATAATTCCCTCCTTACGGTTACCGACAAATTCTCCAAAATATGCATCCTTATTCCCGGGCACGAATGCTTTACGGCTAAAGAATAGGCTTAGAGGTTGCATTTTAAACTTATCTGTTGCAATTAGGGACTGCCTCGATAAATTATTTCGGATCGAGACCCTAAATTCACTTCGGAATTCTGGAAATTACTCTAGTTAGCCTTTAGAACTAAACTTCTTATATTAACGGCCTATTATCCTTAGACTAATAGACTCTCCGAACAATAGAATTAGACCGTTAAAATTGCCCTTAGGTTTTTTGCAGCTAATTTCCCGACTAAAAGATAGACTAACGCATTACCTTTGCTTTAATTCTCCCTTAATAATTCCTTCTCTTTAACTATTAGAGCGTCCCCTAGTAAATTATTAACCGGCTTTCGTATAGATAATAGTCTTCGATACCTTAGAGACTAAGCCTCCCCGAAATTAAGGGACGCTCTTAAAGACGAGGCAATAATCTCTATCGCTTGCGCCTAAGCCGCTATAAAACATCGTTACGACAAGAAATATCGTAAACTCGAGTTTAAACCTAATAATTAGGTCTAGCTTAAACTCGGCAAAGGATATTAAGTCGCTAATAGACGCGTCGCTAAACTCGCTAAAAGATAAACAGGCCCCTTTCGTATTATTAAACGCGTTAGATACCTTGCCTATCGACTCGACCTCGATAAATCGCTTAATATTTATCCCGTAGTATCTATTATTTAACTTCGACCCGCCGAAGCTCCCGCGGAATAACTAGGACTAGAACCTAATACGGAAAATTATAAAGTCGACCGGATTCTTAATATCCGCAAGATTAAACGCGGCAAGGGAATAGCAAGAACTAAATACTTAGTCTGTTAGAAAGGATACCCTAGTAGTTATAATTAATAGGTTGCTTCTAGAGACTTCTAGCAATCCGATATAATCGATAAGTTTAAGAAAACTAAAACCGAGCTTTAATCCCGTTTAGAGAAAACACGATAAAAAAGAGAGAAAGATCTTCGTAAATACAGGGTTAAAGAGCTAGGTAAAAAAACAAACCGCGTTACCCGGCAACGCGTCGCGAATATCTCGTTACCTACTATATTACACGCGTAGTCTTCCTTACCCTTCTCTACGCTTTTACTACTACGCGCTTCCGTTTATTTTCCCCCTCCGACCTCTTCTTCGCTCTCTACTATACCCTCCTTTTCGTTTACATACCGCGTTATAACTCTTTATCCTTTTTATTTATAAGTCCTTTCCCTATTATCCTACCTTGCTCTAACGTCTTTAAATTAAGAGATAAGGACTATAGACGTGATTTTTACGAAAAGCTTATTTATTCGCTACTAGAAGTTACCTTTAAAGGTTTTCGACGAGCTATCCAGCTATTTAGCAATCTTTTAGAGCTCTAGGCGTCGTTTAAATCCTCTAATACTAAGTTTAATAGTTAGAAGCAAGCTAATAAAACTCTATTTACCTCTTAGAAGCGTGCTCTGCGTTTAGAAAGTTTTAATCTTTCCTTCGGCTAGTTAGATAGTTATATATATTAGGTCGATTAAAAGCTAATAGATAACGCTAACGGAGAACGACTCCTAGATAATTACGATTCCGACTCCGAAAATACTGCTCTATTATCCGATAACGATAATATGCCCTCTTCCTATCGCTAGACGCGTTAAGCTGCAGCAACTCCCGCTGCCCTATCTACCCTATTGCTATCCCGCCGAGGCCGACCTGCATTACCGTCCTCTCTAAATAATATTAATAGCAATATCTTCCCTATTTCTAACTAACTAGGCCGCAATTTCTACGGAGCATACGCGCTCCTAGAAGTAGCTAAGGACTATATTAAGGGCTTAGTATTAGGGGAAATCACTTAGGATTTAGCAGAGCTTAATAAAATTAAGAAAGTTTTAGATATTCTAAACTACCGGGACTGCCTTAGAAAGATAGAGAAGATAGCTCTCGAAGCTATAGAGAAAGAAACGACTACCTTAAATGCACTACTACTATTTAGACGCACCTTAGCCCGCCGTTCGACTATATCCGCTCCTACACCTACTCTAGTTCTTAGCACCCCTAAGCGACAACGCCCCGCTATTACGCCGGCGACTCTATCGCATTAATCCTCTTTAGCTAAACGATTTTAGAAAGTTATTAATAACAATTCCGATAATAGTATCGAACCTTAAATGCTTATATAATACTATATCGCCCTAGTTATAGTTATTAAATATTCTAACGACTGCTTTATCGTATACGCAGGCAACTAAGCTATAGTTTTTACTAACCCCGACGTTGCTTTTATATAGGCTATAATAATTAAAGAAGTCCTCGCTTAAATTAACAAAAAACTATCCCTTTCCTACGTAGCTAAAATACTAGGCATTAATTCCGACTAGGTTATTACATTTCTCCCTTTAATTTACGTTTTGCAGGATTATTCTAGCCTAAATACTCTGCGAAAAGAAACGGCTAAAGTCAATGCATTTACTAATAAACGTGCCGCTCTTAAAACTACCTAGAAGCTGCTTACGTTTTTAAACGGCACTAGCTAGAACCCCTACGTTAGCGCCGACGTTTAGTCTAACCCTCTAGCTAATAATACTATTAATACTATCCCCGCTATCGCTATTAATTATCTAGTCTCTAACGCAAGTAGTTTAATCGAGGGAATAATAATAGACGTGAACCCGGGTAGCATTCCGTTATATAATATCCTCCACCTCGTTACGACTCCGCTAACTAATATCGCTAAAGAACTGTACGGCTTTAAGGGCATTCCGAACCTAATGCCCCGTTATAAATCGAACTTAAAGCCCCTTAATTTCGTTAAAATTAACGATAAAACTTAATTAGCTTTTATTTTCTTTTCTCTCTTCTCTCTTTTTTTTGCTATTATTTTTATTTTAGCATAAAAATCTAATATTTCTCGTATCGTTTCCTTTTACCTAACGACTCAACTCGTCTATTTTATATTTTCTTCCTTTTAATTTAGTATTTACGGAGTTAAATATATTGGAGTTATAATTCAGAAAAGCCTTCGAGTGCAACTTCACGTCCCTAATAAATATAACCCGCCCTTATTATTTATACTTAACCCTCCCTTTTTACTAATAGGGATATTAGCTTCTCTTTCGCCCTAGGGAGATTAATACAGGACAAGCTATACTTAGTCTAATCCTATATAATTCTCTTATTCTTCCTTTCTAATAATTATTTAATCTTATCTCTAGGAAATCCCCTTAGGAAATTACTAGGAAATCCTCTCGGGAAATTACTAGGAAATCCTCTCGGGAAATTACTAGGAAATCCTCTCGGGAAATTACTAGGAAATCCTCTCGGGAAATCTCTAGGAAATCCCCTTAGGAAATTACTAGGAAATCCCCTCCGGAAATCTCTAGGAAATCCCCTCTGGAAATCTCTAGGAAATCCCCTCCGGAAATCTCTAGGAAATCCCCTCCGGAAATCTCTAGGAAATCCCCTCCGGAAATCTCTAGGAAATCCCCTCCGGAAACCTCCTATAAATTCTCTGCTAGTATACGCGCTAGGAGATTTCCGTAAACAAATATTCTTTACTCAGGATACTTATATATCCCTAAATATTCCCTAGATAGAAAGATAGTCTCTTTGAATTATATAATATTTGTTCTTAAAAGATACTTATTTGTGCTTATAATATTTATAGTAGCTAAACTATACCTTACGACTAGTAGCCAGCCCGTTATTCTTATCTACCTGGACGTCTATACGCGCAAGCGCATATTAGTTATAAGCCTATTACTGCACCTCCTATGCTTAAGCTATAAGGCAGGAGGCAATATAGGCAGGGTCCGTAGAATTATTAGGGGTCGAAGAACTATTTAATCGAGGCAGAAAGAGAGGATTTCTAATATTTTTGCTAAGTACTACTATTAAAGGGGCTATACTAATTAAGGCGTGCTAGGAAAAGTTATACGCAAAGTCTAGCGCTAGTAGATAATCGCTCTAGTTATCCTAATACTTATCGATATAGAAGCGTAGCTTTTAATCTAGATACTAGTTTATAACTTTAATACTGTTTTATATCTACGGGTAGAGGGCGCTATTATAATAGTGCTTTATACTAGTAAAATCGTTAATTCTTTTTAGGAATAATAAGATAAAAGGACTAGTATTATCCGTAATCTAAGCAGTTAATAGGCTAAAAAAGCAGTATAAGTGCTAGAAGTAATAGCTAGCAAGGGTTTCTAAGGTATTATTCTTCTTCCTAGGCAATATAGCAATAATCCGGCTAAGCTTATAGATAAAGGTCTAGATATAGTCGTATCTATAGCAGTCTATAGGCATAGCCTTTTTATTGCAAGCAATATGCTCCTAAATAGCAGTTAGTACTAGCAGAGGGTATAGGAGTCTAGGGGTTTTATTATAAGGGGTCTTATTTCTATAATAATTATAGCAGTTATAAATATACCTCTAGACGTCCTGCTTTATCTAGGGCTAGTAGTAGTCCTATTATAGTATCTTAATCGTTTTGTTTTAGCCTTTATAAGCAAAAATCAGAGGTTCGTAAGCTTTGCGAATTAAGGCCGTACGGAGGAATAGTCGTTTATTAGCAGTTTATTTAGGGATAATTAAGTGCTTGCTATAGTAGCCGAGTTCTTAAATCGCGTTTTCTTTTTAAATAAGCATAGCGAGGTTAGCACTATAAGGGGTTGCGGTATTAGGTATACGAATCGGGGCGATTATAGGGGTAACCTCTAGGAGGTCGAAACTAAGAGACTCTAGCTTAATTAATTAGCTTATCTATTCTTCTTTTTCTCTAGCCTTAACTATAGGGAGTTTAACTATCTTACGTAAGAGAGTATTAGCAGCTATATTTAGTTAGCTAAGGCAATAGAGGAAATAGATATCGAATTAAGCTAGCAAGTCGGACTAATAGACTTATCGGACTAAGAGCAACCTCTTTATTAAAAAATATACTAGGGCTTTATAGTCCGTAATAATATCGAATTTCTAACTAAGGAGTTCTAGGTAGAAGTATTTAAGGCTCTAGATAATAGCGAGGAGCTTATAGTCTTAGATTAGATAGGCGTATTCTATAGGGGATATAGTCTTAGAAAAAAAGCCTATAGGCTTCTAGGTCGAGTTAGTTTATTATTACTATAATATACTAGCAGTTGCGTTCTAAGAGGCGTTAGTCTTAAATCGGGTTAGTAGTTTAGGATAGAAAAAGGCGAGAATAAGAGCTTTAGTTATAAGCTTCTTTATTTAATTAAATGCTTTATGCTATTCCGGTCTAAGTTTAAAAGGCATATCCTTTTTAAGCAGTCGGTTTAAGGGTTTAGTAGTCGCGCTAGTATAATAGCAGAAAATCCAGATAAAGTTGCAAAAACCTACGAAAAAGCGTATAGCTTTATAGTCTCTAAGGTCTTCGAACTTCTAATTTATAATAGCCTATATTTTGCAAGGGTTAATACTAAGTCCTACGCTAGCGTATAGTATTATACTAAAATAGTTAACCTTAGTAATATTAAACTAAGACTTCCTAATATTACCCTATAGATTAGCCTAATAAAGGCGCTAGATAACCTTATAGTATTCGATCTAATAGTCTTCCTTATTGCTATCGTCTATATAGATTAGGATATTATCTATATATATACTAGTATATTAATTAAGGAGGTCGTAGAGTTAGGCATTAATAAAGTTCTAGAACTAAGCAGGGCCGACCTTTAATCTAAATAGAAGGACTAACTAATAGAACGTACTAAACCTAGTATAGAATACTATTAGGTATTTAGAGGCCGGGTTAAGATAGAGGCAGTAGAAGGCCTAGATAACGTTAATCTTAGAGAAGCGTTTTGCGGATTAGCAGTTAAAAGCAGTACTATTAAAAAAGAAAGCGGGTAAAATACAACTCTTTAAGTAGTCGTTTATCTAATAGTAGTTAATATAGAAATATCGGGCTATAGAGTATAGCTTTAGCGCGAATAGGATAGAAGCAGTATATAGACTAGCATTAGGCTTAATAAAACCTATCTTAAGCAGATAATCTATAGTCTTTTTCTCTAATAGCAAGTATTTAATCGGAGTATAATAAAATAGGGGACTAGCTAGGTAGAGGGGTTTTTTAAGTTCTAGCGTAATATTATAACTAAGATAGGGACTCGCAAGAGTATATGCTTCCTTTTTGCTAAAAAAGCCTTCTATATACGCAAGGGGCTATAGAATTAGGCTACGGACTAGGGCAATATAATCAGGGTTTTCTCCTGCTAGGAATAGGATCTCTTAGCCTTAATATATATAACTCGCGGGACTAAGCTTTGCAATCGAGACCTTAGGCAGGTTAGGGTTATTTTCTAAGGGTATAGGCTAGGTTAGTATTAAGAGAGTTAATTCCTCCTATTATATCTATTAGGGATCCTTTTAGACTGCTTGGATTAATTAGTCTTAGCAGTCCTAGTTATCTTCCTAGGGGTTAATTAGGTTAAGGGTCTTAGTCTAGGTCGGGGTCTAGGCTAGCTTTTTTTTCTTTATAGGCTATGCAAAGTTATTATTCTTCTATAAGCGTTAGAGGATCTTATATTTCTTCTTATCCGCTTTAATTAATTAGTTCTAGCGTTCCGTATTAGCCTAAACGGCTAGGTCGATCTATCTATTAAGTAAAGGCATTTTAGGCAGAAGGATTAAAAGGGAGTACTTAGCAAGGGCGGGGAGGTTATTAGGCTAGATAAGCTTTCGAGCAGTATAATCGAGTAGTAGTTTCTTTTCGGCTAGCTAGTATAGGCTAATAAAGAGATCCTAGGCATAATTAGTAACTTAGAAAGTCTCCTAGGGAAAGGACTAGCTATTAATCGTAAGGGTTATAATTAACTACTTATGTATAGGACTAGCTAGGCGGCCTTAGAAATCGACTAGGGGTACTAGACTAACTAGGATAAGTTTAGTATTAAAGCGTTTAATAGCCTGCTTAGCGAATTAGCGACTAATAAGGAAACGGGCATTTGCTCTAGTATTATAGAGAGATAAGGCTTAAAGAGTAATTCTATTAATTTAAACTCGACTATTAATAGTAAACGACTCTTTTACTTTCTTCTCTATACGTAAGACCTTTAGGACTATTAAGGAGCCTTATAATAGTCCTACTCTTTTCCCGAATCCGAATCTTTAGAAGCAGTTAGCGGAATCGTTATCCTTCTTATGCCTAAGATCCAGACCCGGTTAGAGCAATCTTTAGCTATATAGCCCTTTTTTCTATAGATAAAGCATATGCTATTATTCTAGTAGACCTTCTTCTCTTCCTTAAAAAGAGCCTTGCCTTTTTCCTTAAATATTATTATTAGGGTCCTTTTATTTTCTCCTGCTAATTTATCTTTATAGCAAAGAGTATAATTACTTAATTACTAGGTCTCCTATTAGATAGTATCTCTCTTTTAGCAGTAAACCGAGTCCTTAATATAGCTATAAAAGTTTTCGTAAAAGAGGTTATTATCCTTAGTCTTAGTTAATAAGCTAGAGTCTAGGTTAGTCGGAAAGTAGTCCTAAAGCGTATACTTTATTTAATTAAATAGTATACGGGTCTTAGCGGCTAGGTTATCGAATTCCGTAATAAATTCCTAGATCTCCTATTTGCTAGAGATCGAGAAGTTTAAATAGCAGAGGCGCTTAGCGGCTTCTATAAACTTATTTAGATTGCTATAGGCAGACTCGAAATACTAAATTATCTTAGCTAGTCCGGAGAAGGGTCGTTCTATTAAGTTATACTAGGTCTCGAGGGTCTTATAGGCCTTGCCCTCGAGAGAGCGAAATAAAAAGCCTATCCTATCCTCCTTATCCCGAAAAGTAGCTTTATTAGTCCTTATCTTATTTTTTAAGTTAGTTAAAAAAGCGCTAAACTCGCCTTTTTTTCTAGAGAATATTCTAATATCCTTATAGCAAGTCTTAGCCGAGTTAGAGTAAGCCGGGTTCGGTTATCTAATAGCGGTAAAAATAGGCTATGCGGCTTTTCTAGAGGGGATAAAAGCAGTAGATTGCTCCGTAAAGGCTATTAAGGCTTCTCTATAGCAGGCGGGCTTAGGGGTCTATTAGCTCTGCAAGTCGGCAATCTACTGCTAGAGAGCCGCTAACTAGGACTATAGGTCCTAGTTAGTTAGGGTTATTAAGGAAGAAGCTATAATTAAATAGTCTTTGTTTTTAATATTATAGTCTTAGTCTTAAGGGTTGTATTCTAATTCTCTCGAGGCTAATTTTACAAAGCGTTAAGGAAAGGTCTAGTCTTAGCTTCTAGATATATATTAGGAAGCAGGTCTAAGTCTTAGGTCTTATTCCTTAGAGCCTGTTACGAACCGTACCCTTACCGAATACAGTAATCGTAATTATCCGATTATTACCCGATAGCCCTTAATCCAAGCTTCTAAAGATAAGAGGAAAGGGGTAGTAAAAGGATAAAGGTTTTACTTACTTTCTTTGCTAGGCTAATAAGTAATAAGAGAGGAAAGTTACAAAGCACGTTATAGGTAGACTTCCTAATTAGGAATATCCTATAAGGCAGAGGTAGGTATAGAGAGAGTAGGCTTTTAGGTGCAAGTATGTTTGGATTAAAAGCTTAGAGAAGAAAGAAGAAAAGGGAAGGTCCTTCGAGGGAAGGAAGGCTTCCTTATATACTTTTTCTTCCCTAAGAAAACTATCTACTTATATAAGCTACGTAGAAACCTATAGAATCCTATAGAACCTTTAATTTCAAATCTACTAGCGAATAGAATAGCTTTATTATATTCTATTGCATTCTGTTACATTCTGATTTCAAATCCATACTAAGTTCTAGCGAATAGAATAGCTTTGTCTTATTCTATTGTCTTCTATCACATTCCACGCTATGACTCACACAGTACTGCACTGTGTGATTCACTGTGTGACTCACAATGCATTGTCCGTTGCTAGCCTTCTCTAGCCGTTGTCTTATCCTAAGATTCCTATTTGTTATTCTTATCCTAAGATTCTTATTCGTTATTCTTATCCTAAGAATCTTATTCGTTATTCTTTATCTTAGTATCCGAGGTTTAGCTGGGACTTAAGTATAGATATCCTATTACTTAATAGTATTATATAAGATATCTTACTAAGCGGTTTAGTAAGCAGCTTATCTAAGAAGATAGTACTTTTAACTAGTATTTATATCCTAGATTATTACACGTTCCCCTTTCTATAGTTTATAACCTTATAAACTTAACTATAAAAAGAATAATATAGGGTATAAATAATAGTTAGGTTGTTTTTGTTTTTAACACCTTATTAATTTCTTAGTCTTATAAGAAAAGAAAAAGTATTTTAAAAAAACTTATAAGTAAAAAAATTAATAGGGCCTCTAAAGGATTATATTATTCGTACGTTCCCCTTTCTAAGGTTTTTAACCATAAAAACGTCTTATTAAAAGCGGTGTTCTTTATTATATTTTTTAATAAGTTTAGGAGCATTAGTTAGATGTTTAGCAGGCTCCCAGGTGTTTTCTTCAGAGGAATATCCCTTCCATTTTATAAGATAATAGGCTACGCCTTCTTCTATCTTTTTGTCGAGTATAGCTTCAGGTTCGTATTCTCCTTTTAAGACTATAGTTTCGATATTTTCTTCTAATTTAGCGTTTTTCGGTGCCTTTTCTAAGAGTGATATATGGAATACAGGATATATATACATTCCTTTAGGTAATTTAAGCTTATAATTTAAATTACTAAGCTTTTCTTCTATTAGGAAAGGTCCTAATTTCTTAAATTCTAAGGATTGATTTAGCTATTTTGTTTCGATATTTTTCCTTAATAAGTAAACTTTATCGTTTTTATTAAATATAGGTTTCTTTTGTCGATTTTTATTATAATAAAAACACATCCGATCTGATATAAAATCTAATTCCGATTTTATAAAAGATTGTAAGGATCGTAGCTGTTCTGTATTTAGAATAGCTTTTTCGTTATTAGATTTATCTAATAGACCTAATCTATAGGCTTCGGGGTTAAATCCATAATTCGCTATAGCAGGTGTTGTTTTTATAGATTCCGATTCTGAAGTATTATAAGCTAATTGGGCTATAAGTAGGTTAATTACCCAATTATCTTGTTCGTAATTAATATAGGCTCTAAGATATTGCTTTAAAGTCTGATTAAGCCTTTCCGTAGCTCCGTCTGTTTCTGGGTGGAAAGCGGTGCTTAATTTATGCTTAGTTCCTAATCTAGCCATAAGACTAGTCCAAAATTTAGAAGTAAATTTAGGATCTCTATCGCTTATAATGACTTTAGGTAGTCCTCTATCTGCTACTATTTTTCTTAGGAATAAATAGCTTAAATTCTTAGCAGATAAAGTCTTTTTAGTAGGTATAAAATAGCCGTATTTAGTTAATCTATCGGTTATAACTAAAATAGAGTTATATTTGGTATTCGTTATAGGGTCTATCGATCCAGGTAGATTAACTATAAAATCCATAGCTATGTTTTCCTATAGGATATCGGTAACTGTTATAGGTTGTAGTAATCTATAAGGTTTATGTCTAGATGCTTTAGATTTATTACAAATATTACAGTTTTTAATAACGTTAATTACTGTCTTTTTAAGGTTTTTTGTATTATAATAGGCTTTTATCCTATTATAAGTCTTTTGTACTCCTTGGTGGCCATGAATAGGTAATTCGTAAAAATCCTTAACTATAGTTTCTACTATAGATAGTGGAATAAATAGCTTTTCTTTAAAATAAGCTAAGTTATCTATCTATTTAATTTCTTTATAAGCTTTAAAATTAGTATTTTTATAAGCTTGTTTAATTAATTCTAATATAGAATTATCGGCTTCTACTTTAAATATCGCATTTAAAGTATTCTGTTCTAAATTTCCGTATTGATTTGTTTTAAGGAAATTAGTCGTTATAGGTATTATACCGGTATCTAAATCAGGTCGTCTACTTATAATATCGGCTCTTTTATTCTTACTACCTTTTTTATGTATTATTTCGTAATTGTAGTCGGTAAGGAATTCAGCCCACCTAATTTGTCTACTATTTAGCGTTTAACTAGTACTAAAATAGCTTATATTTTTATAGTCGGTATAAATCTTTAACTTAAAATCGTTTCCTAGTATATAATATTTAAATTCTTTAATAGCTTTAATTATAGCTAGGAATTCTTTATTGTAGATAGGATAATTTATCTCCGAATCTACTAGCTTTTTTAAATAAAATGCTATAGGGTGGAGTATTTTATCGTTATCTTCTTGACTTAATTGGGCTCCTATTGCGTAATTAGATGCATCGGTTTCTAGAATTAAAGGCTGATTTGAGTTATAGGCTAACAGAATAGGTGCTAAAAGTAGCTTTTCTTTAAGGGAATTAAAGGCTTTATTAGCTTCTTCAGTCCACTTGAAAGGTTCCTTCTTAGCTAATTTCATAACTGTTAAAATAGGAATTATTATACTAGAGAAATTATTTATAAATCTCCTATAATAATTACAATATCCTATAAACTGTTGTATATTCTTTATTGATTTTAGTATAGGCAAGTCTTTAAGGGGTTCTAATTTCGTAGGGTCCATTTTAATACTATAGGGAGTAATTATAGTACCTAGAAACTTTACTTCTTTCGAACAGAATTCGCACTTCTTAGGATTTATATATAATTCGGCTTCCCGTAACGCTTCTAATACCTGTTGTATGTGTTTTTTATGTTCCTCTAGGGTATCCGAGAATATAATTATATCGTCTAAATAGGCTGTCGTAAATATATCTAAATAATCTTTTAAGATATAATTTATACGTTTCTAGAAAGTTGCAGGGCTATTACAAAGTCCTAAAGGTAATACTAAGTATTCGTAACTTCTATATCTAGTTCCAAAAGCTGTTTTAAATTCGTCTCCTTCTGCTATTCGGATCTGGTAATAAGCTAATTTTAGATCTAATTTTGTAAAATACTGTTTTTGACTTAATCTATCTTTTAGCTCAATAATTAGCGGTATAGGTGTTCTATCTTTAATAGTATCGTTATTTAACTTTCGATAGTCTATAACCGGTCTTTCTTTATCTTTTTCGTCTCCTGATTTTCTAGCAAAAGTAACAGGTGCTCTATAAGGGCTTTTAGAAGGTCGTATATAGCCTTTCCTTAATTGTTCGTCTAGATATTCTTTTAGTACTTTTAGTTGTTTTTCGTTACTATTATAAATTCGTCCAAATCTAGGTTCCGAATCAGGTCGTAATTTAATCTTGTGATCCTAAATACTTCTTTTCGGTAAAGTATTATCCGGTGGTTCCTTAAATATATCTAAATATTTTTCTAGAATTTCTTTCGGTATTAATTTATAGCGTTCTAGCTGTTCTTCTGTATAAGATGCTAGTTCTTCTTTATAACTCACTTTAGAAATAGCAGCTAAAGTAGTATAAGGAATATTATAGGGTATATTACTTATCGTTCTAGTCTTATTATAAGGTTCTTGCTTATAATAATTATACCTATCTCTAATAGCGAACTTCTGGTTGCTATTACGTCTAAAGAACTTATTTTCTTTTTTATTTTTCTTTCCTTCTTTAGAACTCTGTATCGAACCTTGTAAATTATTAGGGCGTCTAGCCTCTTTGAAATTTCTCGAGTTAAATCCTTTATAAAGCGTTCCTAGTGCGTTATTAAATCTAGGATTAACTTTATATCTTCTTCTATAATTATAATTAGGTTGTTTCCTATTATTATAATTACTATTATTCGATCGTCTATTTCCATAGTAATCGTTGTTTGCAAATCTAGATCGCTTAGTTTTTATACTCGACTCGCTTCTATTAGTATGTTTAGAAATCTTATAGGTAAGCTTCTCACTGTTCCTATAATTATACCGTCTAGGTTTCTTATTATTCCTTCTAAACCCTGTTCGATTATTGCTAGTAGAACTACTAGAAGCACTGGATGTTAAGTAATCGTCTATAAACTTAACTTGGCCTGTTTTCCAGTTAATTTGCGGATTATATTTATAAAGAAAAGGGTAACCTAAGATTATATCGTAGTCTGCTATTTTAAAGATGTCGAAAGTGTCGGTTAAGGTATAAGGTCCTATTTTAAATTCGAAGTAATTAGTTTTGTATAAAATTAAACCCTTATTAAACCGGAAGTTAAATCCTTCGGCATTCCTTACTATATTAGGCGTTTTTTTTGTCTTATAGCGTAAGTTTAGACGTTTAGCGGCTATAGGTGAAATATAATTACTAGCGGCTCCGCTATCTATAAAGGCTGTAACTGTTTTTCCTTTATACTTAAGTGTGAAGGTTAATCTTGAAATAGGAATTCTCTTATTATTACTTTGGATTGTAATAGAGTTAATTTGCAATTTAGGATAGTTAAATACATAACGCCTTTCCATTTCCTTTCCTAAATTTGTAAGGCATTCCTTTTTTATACTAAATTCACCTCTATTTACCCTTCTTAAATAGAGGCTAAGCCTTTTCCCTTCTGCTTTTTGTTAGCTTTAAGGTCTTTTCTGTATTCTTTAGGCTTAGTTAAAAAGTCCTACCTTGTAGGGCTATTTTCTTCCGTAGGGATTTCCGAATCCAGGGAGTTTCCTATAATACCGTCCCTTATTTCGTTAATTCGGTATTTAATTTCCACTAACTGGTTATTAACGATTCGAGATTGTAGGTTAAATTTATCTCCTCGTTCTTCCTTTAGAATTCTAAAATCGGTTTCCCGATCTAGAATAAACTCGATTTAGTTAATAAAGAAGGATTCTTCGATATAACTATAGTCGTTATAATAAGACGGCCTAGTCGGAAAGTGTTTCTTTCGTTCTTTTTCGGCCTTATGGAATTCGCAATTATTCTCGAAGCAATAAAGATAACTAGTAGCTTTATATGCGTTCTAACACCTTTCTAGATAACCTTCTAGAACGGCTAAATGTCCGAAAATATAGGTATTAGGGTGATATTCGTTAGCACTGCTATGTTTCCATTCTTCGAATTCCTTGAGAATAGCGTCTTTAACCCTAATAAAACGTTATTCGACTTTATTTTCGAATTCTTCGTTTTCTTCGTCTTGAATCGAATATAGGTTTTCTACAGTAAGGAGCGGTAAATCCATTTTAACGTCGACGTCTTCGTTTTCTTTCTTTATTTCCTCTTCTGGAATTAGCGAATCGTTATCGCGATCTCGTATATAATCGTCTAGCGTAATAGTCGAGACCGTATCGCTAATCGAAGGGCTATAATCTACTTTGTCGAAAGTATAGGGTACTCCTCGAAATCCTTCCTGTCGATTCTTATACTGTTCTTCCATAATATACTTATAAGATTTTATAGGATTAATAGCCGAGACCGGATAGTATTCGCCTTCCGAATTGAATTCCGTAGGATGTTCGATTGGGCTTATAGGTTCCGTAGGCCTATTAGTTCGTCGAACTGTATTCTAACCGTCTAGGTATAGAATATCGGCTATCTTATTAGTATTATCGGCACTAGTCGAAGGCTTTTTGTAATCCTGAACTTCTTTCTATAGCTTATCTGCTATAGCATAAGCTTCGAGTTGTTTCTTTTCCTTCGCTAGGTTCTTTCCCCAATTCGCGGAACGAATAGCAGTATTTTTACTACTCGGACCTAGAATATGTTTAGCAACCTTCTTTATAATAGGAAAAGCAGTAATAGTGCTAATCGTCTTACTCGTAGGTCGACCTTTTCCTTTACCCTGCTTTTTAAAGCAGTTCTTCGCAATATGCCCTTCTTTCTTGCAAAAGAAGCAAATAACTGGCTTAGAGGAAACTATATCTAGATCCATAGGATTACCTCTATTAGCGTAATTATAATTTCCTTTTTTAGTATTTCTTTTTCCCTTATTAATATAAGAAGAATTATTCTTACTGCTGTGTCTTTATTATCTTCTTTCGAATAATCGATTGTCGATTTTAATCGCAGAAGCTATATAAGTAGATAGGTCGTCTGGCCGATCTAACTTATATATTTCGTCTTTAACTTCGTCTTTTAGTCCTTCGTAAAATATAGCTATTAGGGCTTTGTCTTCCCAATCTAGCTTACTTGTAATTTGTCGGAAGCTAGCAGCGTAGCTAGAAGCAGAACCCTTTTGCCGTAGGGTCTTTAACTTATGTTCGGCAGTCCTAGCTTTGTCTTGTTGACCGAAAACTTCCCGTATTTTTTCTTCGAAGTGTTTAAAATTAGCGAAGATAAGTTCTGTATCTTCTTCGTGCTCGTTATTAGGCGCTAAATAGTTCCGTAATATAGGCTCGAACTAGTCTAAGGCTATACCTTCTAGACAGGTAGAAGTATAGATTACCTTTAGAGGTTCACTCGTAAACGCAGAAGCGTAGAGCCTAAAATAAGCCTTTATATTAGTTAAGAAGGCCTGTAGGTCGTGATCTTTTCCACTAAAGAACTTAGGTCTTGGAACTTTGCTAATATCGATCGCAGGTCTAAGGTTAGCAGTATAGGGGGGGGCAGGAGCGTGTAAAGTAGCTATATTATACACTACAAGGAAGCGCTAGCTTTTTCCTAATTAGGATTGAAAAAAGTGGGTCTATACCTTATTTTTTCGTAGAGATATATAGGGTTGAAAGTATTATGTTTTTTCTTTAATTTTTCGATTTTGCTAGAAAAGGAATTTTTTAGCACACTCTCTTCCTTTCTTATACTTATAGAGTAACTTAAAGAAGTAAGAAGCTTTTAATGTGTTACGAACCGTACCCTTACCGAATACAGTAATTATAATTATCCGATTATTACCCGATAGCCCTTAATCCAAGCTTCTAAAGATAAGAGGAAAAGGGTAGTAAAAGGATAAAGGTTTTACTTACTTTCTTTGCTAGGCTAATAAGTAATAAGAGAGGAAAGTTATAAAGCACGTTATAGGTAGACTTCCTAATTAGGAATATCCTATAAGGCAGAGGTAGGTATAGAGAGAGTAGGCTTTTAGGTGCAAGTATGTTTGGATTAAAAGCTTAGAGAAGAAAGAAGAAAAGGGAAGGTCCTTCGAGGGAAGGAAGGCTTCCTTATATACTTTTTCTTCCCTAAGAAAACTATCTACTTATATAAGCTACGTAGAAACCTATGGAATCCTATAGAACCTTTGATTTCAAATCCACTAGCGAATAGAATAGCTTTATTACATTCTATTGCATTCCGTTATATTCTGATTTCAAATCCATACTAAGTTCTAGCGAATAGAATAGCTTTGTCTTATTCTATTGTCTTCTATTACATTCCACGCTATGACTCATACAGTACTGCACTGTGTGATTCACTGTGTGACTCATAATGCATTATCCGTTGCTAGCCTTCTCTAGCCGTTGTCTTATCCTAAGATTCCTATTTGTTATTCTTATCCTAAGATTCTTATTCGTTATTCTTATCCTAAGAATCTTATTCGTTATTCTTTATCTTAGTATCCGAGGTTTAGCCGGGACTTAAGTATAGATATCCTATTACTTAATAGTATTATATAAGATATCTTACTAAGCGGTTTAGTAAGCAGCTTATCTAAGAAGATAGTACTTTTAACTAGTATTTATATCCTAGATTATTACAGAGCCTAATTAAATAGTTTAACGGGTCCAGGAGTCTTCTAGGGTTTTAGCTGCCTATCTTAGTAATAAGAAGTCGTAGTCGTATTATATAGATATTTTGCGTCTTTGTATAGGACATAAGGTTAGTACGTATTTATAAACTGCTCGTTAGCGATATATTAATCTTAGAATAGTATAACGGCCTTAGAATAATAAGTAAATATATTATAGGCACTATAAATAAAGATTCTAAGATAAAGAGAAAAGAGGAAAAGGGGCTAAAGCTATGCGCACTAAGAAAGACTATATACACTGCTATACGTAATCCAGGGTCTGTTAGGGCTATAATTAAATAGTTAGTGCCCTTATAATATAAGAGTATATATAAAATACAGCTATAAAAAAGCTTAATAAAAATTAAAATAGGTACTTTTATAAGACAAGACCTATACCATTTTATAGCCCTTTTAAAACGCTTTAATATGCATATCTTTTTACCTTAAACGGATAAGAAATAAGCTTATAATTGGACTTGAAACATATACTACAAATACAGCCTAATCCGTACCCACACCCCCCTAAGCACAGCGCTTACAGCGGGGTAGGGTACGTACCTACAGGGGCTATAGCGGGCGCGTCATAGCGGTTATAGCGGGTGTTATGGGGTCAGATCGATCAGATCGATCGGATTGACACGTACAAGTCTTCCTCTAAATTACCGATCTTCTAAGTCAAATATCTAAAGAAGGAAAATACCTAAAAATAAGGGGGAAGTGGTGACGTATAGGTACGTCAGAGTACTACAAGTAGGGACTTTGAAGTATCTCGAGAAGTACCTTTATTCCTGAGAAATTGTCTATAAAAGAAGGAGGGTTTTCCCACCTACTTGGAAGAATCATCAGCATCAGCTTTTCTCACCTTCTTAATACAAACACCTCTCCTGCCTCCAATTCTTCTTCAATTGCCTCTTTCAGACTATTACGTGATTCCTCTTCTTCTTCTCTATTACGTAATCACCTTCCCGATTCATTAACTCTTCATCCACTGCTTGTATAACCTTTTGAGGTTATGAGCCCGGGTTTAGCTCTCTGACTCGGGATACCTTTACACTTTCAACCAACTTTTCACCGCCTTCCTCTTCCTCTACCGCCCCACAAAATACCTCATTCGATTCCACTTTTCCGACGCTTCTCAGCAAACATACCCACTTTTTCCCCACATTTTTCCTCATTGAGAAATCATGCCCAACACTAAGAAAATCACTTTTGCCAAGCTCTCGGGCGGCGATAACTATACCTATTGGGCTTTGCGCATGGATTCCCTCCTAATTAGGGAAAAACTTCAGGGGGCTTTAGGCTCTGAGACCTATAATAAATCCGAAGAAGCGTTAGCCCTTATAAGGCTATAGCTTAAGGATGGGCCGCTGACCCAAATCATGCATATAAAAACGGCTTCAGAGGCCTGGAACAGACTTAAGGAGCTATATAACCCCGTTTCCTTTACTAGCAACTTCCTGCTTACTAAGGAGTTACTAGAAATGGGTAAGGCCACGCCTTATAACATAGAGGCTTACCTAAATCGTATAAAAGCGATCGAGGAGGAGCTAAAGGCCCGGGAGATAAAAATCCCAGAAATAGTCCTTATAACGTGGGTCCTAAATAACCTCTCCGAGCCCTTCCAGGGCTTTATAACCCATATAACACAGGACCTTCGCAATAACGAGGGATCTTATAACCTGGGTAAGCTTTTTGCCTATATACTCGACGAAGCCAAGCGCTATAAGTCGAATCACCCAGAAGAAGGGCAGGCCCTCTTTACGGGCACTAAGAAGCCCTGGAAAAAGCAGAAAAAGGCCCTGAAATGCTCCTACTGTAAACTCCCGGGGCATTTTAATAAAGACTGCTATTTCCTGCACCCGGAGAAGGCTCCTAAGCACTTTAAAGTAAAGGAGTCTAATAAGATAACAAAGAGGCCTAGAAAGGAAAAGGCCCTCCGGAAGACTCAGGGGACCTTCGGTTCCTCT
>LKCN02000021.1:101300-128344 GCA_001633055.2 Ophiocordyceps polyrhachis-furcata BCC 54312 | reverse complement strand
TTTTAAAACGCTTTAATATGCATATCTTTTTACCTTAAACGGATAAGAAATAAGCTTATAATTGGACTTGAAACATATACTACAAATACAGCCTAATCCGAGCTTAGGGGGGTGTGGGTACGGATTAGGCTGTATTTGTAGTATATGTTTCAAGTCCAATTATAAGCTTATTTCTTATCCGTTTAAGGTAAAAAGATATGCATATTAAAGCGTTTTAAAAGGGCTATAAAATGGTATAGGTCTTGTCTTATAAAAGTACCTATTTTAATTTTTATTAAGCTTTTTTATAGCTGTATTTTATATATACTCTTATATATAACTAGTCTTATAGATACGTGGCCTAAAGGGTTAGTATTTATGCGGTGCAGCGCGTAATACCTAGCTAGTCTTATATATAAGTAGTTAATTATAACCCTTATAATTAATAGCTAGTCTTTTCCCTAGGAAACCTTTTAAGTTACTAATTATGCCTAGGATCTTTTTATTAGCTTATACTAGCTAGCCGAAAAGAAACTACTACTTGACTATACTGCTCGAAAGCTTATCTAGCCTAATAACCTCCCTGCCCTTGCTAAGTACTCCCTCTCGATCCTTCTGCCTAAAACGCCTTTACTTAATAAGCAGATTAACCTAGCTATTTAGGCTAATATAGAACGCTAGAACTAATTAATTAAAGCAGATAAAAAGAAATATAAAATCCTTTAATGCTTATAGAAAAATAATAACTTTATATAGCTTGCGAAGAAAAAAAAGCTAGCCCTAACCCTAACCTAGACTAAGACCTTTAATCTAACTAACCCCTAGGAAAATAACTAGGACTACTAAGACTAATTAATCTAAGCAGTCTAAAAGGATCCCTAATAAGCATAATAGAAGGAATTAACTCCCTTAATACTAACCTAGCCTATACTTTTAGAAAATAACCCCGACTAGCTTAAAGTCTTAATTATAAAGCTTAGTCCTGCGAGTTATATATATTAAGGCTAAGAGATCCTATTCTTAGCAGGAGAAAACCCTAATTATATTGCCCTAGTCCGTAGTCTAATTCTATAGCCCCTTGTATATATAGAAGGCTTCTTTAGCAAAAAGGAAGCATATACTCTTACGAGTCCCTATCCTAGTTATAATATTACGCTAGAATTTAAAAAACCTCTCTACCTAGCTAGTCCCCTATTTTACTGCACTTTAATTAAATACTTGCTATTAGAGAAAAAGACTATAAATTATCTACTCGAGATAGGTTTTATTAAGCCTAATGCTAGCTTATATACTGCCTCTATCCTATTCGCGCTAAAGCTATACTTTATAGCCTAATATTTCTATATCGACTATTATTAGATAAACGACTACTTAAAGAGTTATATTTTACCTGCCCCCTTTCTTAATAGTACTGCTTTTAACTACTAATCCGCAAAACGCTTTTCTAAAATTAACGTTATCTAGGCATTCTACTGCTTTTATCTCGACCCGGCTTCCGAATACCTAATAGCATTCTATACTAGGTTTAGTATATTCTATTAGTTAGTCTTTCTATTTAGATTAAAAGTTAGCCCTACTTAGTTCTAGAACTTTATTAATACCTAACTCTATAACCTTCTTAATTAATATACTAGTATATATATAGATAATATCCTAATCTATATAGATAATAATAATAAGAAAGACTATTAAATCGAATACTATAAAGTTATCTAGCGCTTTTATTAGGCTAATCTATAGAGTAATATTAAAAAGTCTTAGTTTAATATTACTAAGGTTAACTACCTTAGCATAATACTATATACTAGCGTAAGACTTAGTATTAACCCTTATAAAGTATAGGCTATTATAGATTAAAAGTTTAAAAACCTTAGAGACTATAAAGCTATACGCTTTTTTATAAGTCTTTGCAACTTTATCTAGATCTTTTGCTATTATACTAGCGCAACTACTAAACCCTTAAACTAACTGCTTAAGAAAAACATGCCCTTTAAACTCGGACTAGAATAGCGCGAAGCATTTAATTAAATAAAAAAGCTTGCAATAAAAGCTCCTATTCTCGCTTTCTTCCGTCCTAAACTACTAACCCGATTTAAGACTAACGCTTTTTAAAATATAACTACTAGTATATTATAGTAATAATAAACTAACTCGACTTAAAAGCCTATAGGCTTTTTTTCTAAGACTATATTCCCTATTAAATATGCTTATCTAATCTAAGACTATAAGCTCCTTGCTATTATCTAGAGCCTTAAATATTTCTACTTAGAACTCTTTAGTTAGAAATTTAATATTATTATAGACTATAAAGCCCTAATATATTTCTTAATAAAAAGGTTGCTCTTAATCTAATAAGTCTATTAGTCTAATTTCCTAGCTTAATTCGATATCTATTT
The DNA here is from genome assembly GCA_001633055.2 of Ophiocordyceps polyrhachis-furcata BCC 54312. Classification (NCBI taxonomy): domain Eukaryota; kingdom Fungi; phylum Ascomycota; class Sordariomycetes; order Hypocreales; family Ophiocordycipitaceae; genus Ophiocordyceps; species Ophiocordyceps polyrhachis-furcata. The sequence goes on along the minus strand of LKCN02000021.1, from coordinate 125,969 downwards.
CCTTTACTGCCCTAGCTAATTAAATATAGCTGCTAATGCTTTTTTACGCAAGATAGTCGAACTCCCTATAGTTAAAGCAAGAGAGAAAAAAGAATAGATAAACTATTTAATTAAGCTAGAGTCCCTTAGTTTTAACCTTTCGAAAATTGCTCCCTTTATCGCCTCGATTCGTATACCTAATGCTATAACTCTTTATAGTACTAACCTTGCTATACTTATTTAAGAAGAGAATATAGTTTAGAAACTTAGCTATTATAGTAACTATTTAATCGTCCTAGAATAGACTACTAATAGATAAATATTCCTCTATATAGCCCTAATTTATAAAGCCTATAAACCCCTTATTTTTGCTTACGAAGGCTAGAATAAGATAATTAAAATACTATAGCAGGACTACTACTAGCCTAGTATAAAGCAGGATATTTAAAAGTATATTTGCAACTATTATAACTGCTAGAGAAATAAAACCCTATATAATAAAACCCCTAGCCTCCTGTACCCTTTGCTAGTACTAACTGCTATTTAGGAATAGGTTACTTATAACGGAAAAACTATACTTAAGGATTGCTATAGATATAACTATATTTAGACCTTTATCTGCAAGCTTAGCTAGATTATTGCTATATTGCCTAGCAGAAAGGATAATACCTTAGAGACTCTTGCTAGCTATTACTTTTAGCACTTATACTGCTTTTTTAGCCTGCTAATAGCTTAGATTATAGATAATACTAGCCTTTTTATCTCTTTATTCCTATAAAGAATTAACTAACTTATTAGCACAAAGCATTATTATAGTAGTGCCTTTTACCTATAGACCTAGGGCAGCGTTAAGGTTATAAACTAGTATCTAGATTAAAAGCTATGCTTCTATATTAATAAATATTAAAATAATTAAAGCAATTACTTACTAGCCCTAGATTTCGCGTATAACTTATCCTAGCACGCCTCTATTAGCATAGCCCTACTAATAGTAGTACTTAGCAAAGTAGTCTAGAACCCTTTCTCTCTGCCTCGATTAAATAGTTCCTTAACTCCTAATAACTCTATCGACCCGGCTTATATTGCCTTATGCCTTATTACTTATATATAGGAAGTATAGTAATAGGCTCGTAATACTATAGCTTAAACTTAGGAATAGCAAAAGCGATAGGCTAATAAAAAAAAACGCCCTATAGACTTTACTATAAGTAATAGGGTCTTCCTATAGCAAAAGGGATTTAGTACGATTGCCCTAACGACTTGCCTTAATACTTAGTAGTCTAGACCTTTTACGATTATAGCCGAAAAGGGTTTTAGCTATATTCTTAACCTGCTAGATAGCTATAAGATAACTAATTTATTCTATACTAACTAACTCTAAAAAGCCCTAGATAATCCGTTACTTAATTAAATAGTCCTTGCCCCTAAACCTAAAAAAGTCTAAAGTACGCTTAAATAGGAAATTAATTAGGTTCTTTATTTTTATATTATAGGCAGAAATAAACGCCTAGAGTATTAAGTATAATAGCAAGGCTATAATCCGGATTATATATAGTATTTTGCTTAGAACTTTAAAAACGCGCTAATTGCTTTAAAGGAATACTATAACTATTATATTAATGCCCTAGGACCCCCTATTAACTTAATAGCGTAGATCGAGGCTATTATAGTAAATAAGCTATATAATAATAATAATAATAATAGCTATGCTGCCGAGCTAGGCTTATTACTACGGGTCTGCTAATATGCACTTTAATAGGCATATTAAGGCCTTAGTTAGGGGGTAGTATTATGCGCTATATATACTAACTCTTAGGCTACGTATCTATAAGACTAATTAAAAGGCATGAACTATTTAATTAAAGCCCTAATAGACCCTAGGTTACGTATAGCAGTATATATAGCTATCCTTAGTACGCATAGCTTTATGCCCCTTTTCCTCTTTTTTCTCTTTATCTTAGAATCTTTATTTATAGTGCCTATAATATATTTACTTGTTATTTTAAGGCCGTTACACGTAATAGCTATTTCTCCTATAGCTATATACGCAAACGCAGGATTAGCCTTTACCTTTTAGGAAGTATTAAAGTTCCTATTATAATAGCAAATCCTTTAAATTAACGCCCTATTGCAATTATATAAGAGTATAGGTTTAGTTAAAATTACTAATAGGATTTTTTAACAGGTCCTAGGACAGACCTTTATAGGCATAGATAACTAGACTATTTACCTTCCTGCTATTATACGCTAAATTAACTACTATTTAATCCGTTCTCTTAGTTTTACTCCTACGGAAGTACTCTATAGTACTATATTATCTAGCCTTAGCCCCCTATAATTAAAAGGACGTCTAAAAGAAGCTTTAGCAAAAAGGGATGCTTTTTAGCTATTAGCAAGGGAATATACTAACCTTGTCCTTTACTATATAGCATATATAATATTACTTTACGATTAAGTTTAGAGATAGTTTAATACTAAAGCCCTTCGATAATAATAAGTTTATAAGTCCTAAATAGGGATAGATTTCTAAATCGGGGACCTAGTCTGCTTAGCTAGGGAAGGAAAGCTATAGAAATTAAAAAGCATTTAGGTTAGACTATTCTAACTAAAGAATAAAATAAGTCGAGCTTTATAGACTTTAGTCTATATTAATAGATTAGATATCTATAGCACTAAAGGCCTGACCTTCTATATAGATTCTTTAAAAAGGTTTTTCTAACGCCTAAAGCACCTAAGGGCGGCAGACTAGTAGCTATTAAAAAGGCCTGCTAGCCTTTAATATATATAAATTTATGCCTAAAGCACCTATTTTCTCTCTTCCTTTCTACCCCGCGTTTTCTTTTCGCTTCCTTCTTTCTATTTCTTTCTTTATTATCCTACTATACTTTTATAGTATTTATCCCTTTATAATTTAGTTCTTAATTCTTCCTTATTATTATAGCTAAAGCTTCTTTATTACTTAAACTAATAATAGTAGCGACTAGTAATTCTCTAGCTAGTAAAGAAAGTTAAAAAAGTCTTAATATATTTATAGACTTAAGCAATAGCTATATTAATACTAGCGAACTTTTAGGTTATAAAGCTAGTATATCTGCTAATACCTCTAGACGTAAGAATAATAGCGATAAGAATTAGTATAGCGCTAAAGATTAGAATAGCAATAAAAATGCTGCTAGTAAAAAGGCTAAGCATAATAATAATAAAGATAAATATTATAATACTTTTTTCGGATATATTAATAATAACGATATCGATAATAATAACTAATATATAACTATGCCTAAGCTAGAAGACTATAATAATAAAGGCTATAATAATAACTCTAAAGAGTCTAGCTATTTTTCTGCGCCTAATATAAGCGTATATTCTATTAATGGAAAATCCGGCCTAAGCAGTAATATATCCTTAGACCTAGAGCTCGCTACCTCCTACCTAGAATCAGGCCTTTTAGCGATATTAAGAGCTCCTGCTATAAATAATCTTATAGAGTTCTCGATATTTCTAAAATCCCCTTATACCTTATACTATAGGCTTAACGCATAGCTAAGCTAAAATAAACCTCCTGCCTATCCTATAGTGCTTATTAGATCTCTATTTAAGATTGCTAATATATTTAAATAGTTAAAGATAGTATATAATATAGCCTAATAATTTTTAGTAGATAAAGACTTATAGGCCTAGGTTAATTTAGTTAATATTAGCTTTCGAAAGCTATTAAAGAATACTATTAAACTATATAATAATAGCCTAAAAAACAAGTTAAATTAGGCAGCTAGATCGCATAGCTTATTATTCGTACTATATAGCCCTTAGAGCAATCTAATTCTACTAAAATTATTATTAAAAATATATAGAATATAGATAACGTTAAGGATATTTAGTATCTATATACGTATCTATATATAGCAAATTATATTTAAGCGCTAAATAAGAGAATAGTATCCCTTTTTAATAATATAATTAAGGACCCTCCTTTTACTATAGCCGATATAAATAATAGAATAGTTAACTTTATTAATAGGATAGAGGAAATTAAAAGATCTACTATTTAGTATACTAAGGAATTCTATTAAAGAATATTAAAAGCATTATATTAGAGGATTTATAATCTAATATAGTATAAAATTAATATTAAAAAAGCCCTCGAATATACTATTAAGTTTATTAAAGAGATATAGCTATAACTAAAATTACTTATCTTTAATAAAGCAAAGGCCGCCCCTTTAGCTGCTCCGTTAGGATAACGTAAATAAAAAAGGAAAATAGCTAAGATAGGTAACTAAACTGCTAAGAATATAGATATTAATAATAAGGAAATAGTTATATATAATAATATAGTTAAGAAGAAATTGCAGCAACTATTATTATTACAAAGTAATATATAGGGAAATAATAGCTTAGAACTAACTATTAAGAAATAAGCCTAAGAGATTAAGCGTTTAAAGAAGCAGTAAGCTGCTATTATAGCTACTATAATAAGGATAGCTAAAGATTTATTAGTAGTTATCGATAAATTAGGGGCTATAAAAGGGACGAGATAAGGATAAATTGCTTTAAAGGCATTTTTTTTTTTTTTGCTTTTCTTTTTATTATTTTCCTTTCCTTTGCTTCCTTTGCTTTGCTATATATAAATAGACTTAATAGGGCTATACCTAGTAGGGAAGGCAGAGAGTATATTTTTTAGTTATTAAAGGAGGGGTAGTCTTTAGCCTCTCTAGCTATAGGGCCTTTAGTCCTTTTTAGAATATATATAATATAAAGGTCAGGTTTAGTGATTTTCTTCCCCTTGAGGGAATCGTGTTATTTTAGTCCTTTATAGGGCTATCACGTTTTTAACAGGGCCGGCCATTTGTTTCTATATGTATGTACGGATACATGAGCCTAAGATGGACGCATAAAGAGGTAGGTGGTTATGACTTATGGCTAAGGTAAAGCGTAAAGGGCCAACTTCAACGCCTTCACTGCGAAACTCACTTTCAGACCCTTGCCTATAGGGTACGAACCGGAGCCATCAACCCTCTGTGAGTGCACATACCTATAAACCCCGACAAAAGCAAACCAGGCACCGCTATCCAACAGCAACAATCTCGAATCGTACTCTACAACAGGCCGAATTCAGAAGCCCCAGTCGGGTAGAGCCGGCAAGAGTCTGATGCCGTTGGCAACTATACGTATGAAAGTAGGTAGATGGGATAATTACAACCCATGACCGACTCTGAACGTCATCCGAGCTGCCCCTACGCCAAACAAGTCACAATCCCGACGATGCCGTCCGTGGAAAGCCAGTCCACGGCCAGAACACACATCAGGCACTCGTCACGCGCTCTTGACCACGCGGTCGTCGTCAAACTCTATGTCCACAATACCATCCACCTTGATCGCCTTGACCACCATGCCCTTGAAGTCGACAGGCATCCGTCTCTTCAACTCGTCGACACACATATTCAAGATCTTAAGTCCCTGCGGGAGAGTAATGTCCGGATGATGGTGTTTGTCCAGGATAGACAGGCAGTAGTACCTTTATCACGAACAATATCAGCGTAAGCGTCATCGCAGCAAGGAGGTAAAGAAAAATCAAAAATCGCACGCACTGCGCGTAACCGTGAGCAGCATACGGCAGCTCGGCCAAAGACGCCAGGTAGTCGAGCCAGTAGAGCGACGGCTTGCCCGAGATGGGGTCGACACCGCCAATCAGGAGGTTAACGTAGTAAGGGCGCCGTGACCGCAAGCTCGACGCCAGCTGTCCGCGCACAAAGTGCGTCAAGCCCGAAGGCGAAAGCTCCGTCTCGTTGCGCATCGAGTAAAGCTGAGCGTTCCGCTGGATATATTCGGCGAATTGCACTGTCGACCACCTCGTCAGACCCATACATTTTTCATCCGTGTTTTCCAACAACGGCGCCTTATACCTGTATCCCCAGCCTCGCCCGAAAAAGCCAGAAGCGTGTGCTTGTTGAGCACCCGTGTCTTGTCGTCTGAGGCTTTGAGTATCGTGGCGCCTCGCATCGCCGCCTTGGAGGCGGCGATGAGGGTGAAGTCCTTGCCCGTAATGCCCAGCAGCACCTCCCTGGAGATATGGGCAATTAGTTGCATGTGTCGCGGAAACCAAGCCGTTCCTGGAAAACTCACATTTTTCACGGCTCTTTCTTTCGGTCGTGCGTGTAGTGGTCGAAGGAGACAGAGGGAGAGGAGGCAGCGAGCCTTCAGGATATAAAAGCAGGGCAAGCCGACGAGAGCTGCTGTAGCTCTAGGCTCCAGATTGCTGTACGTCACGGAGCCACTATTTCCCGGGTCTGGCCGCCGAGCAGGCACGCGCCGACTTTAATCCGTCGTGACCTTTTTTTTTTTTTTCTCTTTGCTCTGGCTGCTGATAGCGATCAGGGCATCGCCTCTAGAAAAGGCATCGCCTGGCTTTGACGAGCTACCATGTCGTCCTTCTTCACAGTCCCCGGCTCTCAGAAGAAGCGTAAACGACCTTCACTACCAGATGGGCCGAAGAAGAAAATCGCCTCCTTCAAAGCGACGAGGAAACCGACGATCAAGCCGTCGGCAAAGCGAGTCCAACAACAACAACAACAACAACAACTTCATGACAAGAACAAGAGCAATAACAACAATAGGAAGAAGCAGCGTCCTGAATCCGACTCAAATTCCGATCCGGACGATTCCTCTTCAGAAAATAATGTGAACCACAGTGACGCTTCCGCGGATGATAGGTCAGACGAAGACGAAGACGACGAAGCCGAAACGGCTGCCGAGAAGAGGTTACGGCTGGCCGAGCGTTACCTGGAAAACGTCAAGCAAGACGTCGACGAAACAGGCTTCGACGCAGAAGAAATAGACCGTGACCTAATAGCCGAAAGACTCCAAGAAGACGTGGCCGAGACAAAGGGTCGACTGTACCGTCGACTGGCCTCGGAGCTCGCCTTCGACAGGGCATCGCAGACCTACTTCCGCAGCAACACCAACGCCATCACGTCAGTCGCCGTATGCGCCCCCTACATATACACCACCACAAAGGACCTCTACCTCCACAAGTGGAGGGCCCAGGATTTGCCCCGGAATCAGTACCCGCAGACCACCAAGCGCAAGCCCAAGAAGCCGCCGGCCCCCCCGAGGAAAAGACCCGAGCTCGTCTCCTGGATCCGCGGCAACGCGGCCAAGGAAAAGGAGAAATCCTACCAGAGACACGTCGGTCGCATCCTGACCGTCGCCGCCTCTCCGGATGGCAAGTACGTCGTCACAGGCGGCGAGGACCGCAGACTCATCGTCTACGACGCCGCCTCGCTCAAGCCGATCAAGGTCATGACCCACCATCGCGACGCCGTCACCGGCCTAGCCTTCCGCCGCGGCACCAACCAGCTCTACTCCTCTTCCAAGGACCGCACCGTCAAGGTCTGGAGTCTGGATGAGCTAGCCTACGTCGAGACGCTCTTCGGCCACCAAGACCAAGTCGTCGACGTCGACGCCCTCGCCCAAGAACGCTGCGTCAGCGTCGGTGCCCGCGACCGCACCGCCCGCCTCTGGAAGGTCATCGAGGAGACTCAACTCGTCTTCCGCGGCGGCGCCGTAGACAAGAGACCCCCGCCACCCGGCATCGACCCCCGCTCCCTCCTACACGAGGGCAGCATGGACCGCATCGCCATCATCGACGACGACCTCTTCGTCACCGGCAGCGACAACGGCGCCATCTCCCTCTGGAGCGTCCAGAAGAAGAAGCCCGTCTACATCGAACCCATCGCCCACGGCATCGACCCCGCCCTCCACCCCCACCAGGCCTCAGCCGAGAAGGTCCCCGCCCCGAACGCGGTCCCCGCCCCGACGCCGCGCTGCATCACGGCCCTGAGAACGATACCCTACTCCGACGTCATCCTCAGCGGGAGTTGGGACGGCCACGTCCGGGTCTGGAAGCTGACCGACGACAAGAAGAAGATCGAACCCCTTGCCGTACTGGGCGGCGGCCACCGCGAGCATGATAAAAACGAGGTCAATCGCAAAGACGAGCATAGCCGTCCCCTCCCAGGCATCGTCAACGACATAGCCGTCTTCGAGCGCGGCGACCGCGGCTGCGACGGCCTGTGCGTCGTCGCCGTCGTCGCCCGCGAGCACCGCCTCGGCCGATGGACTGTCCATAGGGGCGCCCGCAGCGGCGGCTTCATCTTCGAAGTGCCCAGAGTCGTCGCCGCGTCGGTGAACGGGGCTTGCGAAGATGAGAAAGGGGACGCGGAGGAGGAAGAGGAGGATAAGACGAAACCATAGCTGAGCTCGCGTCACACGAAATGGCATTAAAAAGGGGGCAGAAGGGTGAGAGGCCAAACATTAGATGAACCCAATTCGACCACGGTAGGCGTCGATCCATGATCGTGAGCAAACCTAGTCTTGTAACTGCTTCCCTTCCCTCCGCTGTTCATACAAGCAAACCCGCCTCCCCGACTCCGACGCCATCAGTAATTCGCTCCATTGGCATCCTATGCACAAAGAAAGATACCTAGGTAATGGCATCCCTTTCCCACGTTACCTGCGTACGAAGCTCACTTCAGGTCAGAAAGAGCAAGTAACTGGCGGCGAGGAAGAAAAAAAAGGCCAGAACCCAATAAAGGATCCAAAGGAGAAAACGATGCCATCTCCAGCCCCAAGCCACCGAAGAGATACACTGATTGACGAGGATAACCACTCTCGCCAATGATGGTCATGTCAAGTCCAGGGAGCGATCGATACCGCCATATGTGGCCCGCGATCCAAGGACGAGGGACGCTGCAGTCGGGCAAAGCTGCTGTGCAGGCACCTCCAGCCCAGACGGCGTAACCTCGCTCCCCTCATCCTTACCCGGTGAAGACGTAAGGATAGTGGCCGTCTCAACTGATGGTAGTAGCCTCGAAGCGTCGTCGCCGCGGACCGTCGTTGGCGACGAGCTTGAGAGGGTGCTTATAAGCCCGGTGGGCGTAGAGCGCTTCTTGCCCTGGACGGCTTCCGTACCGACTGTCGAATCCTCAGACTTGCTAGCCTCCCCTTTCTGGGGTCGGCCGCCAGGAGACGTTCGCGCTGAGTGGTGAATATCCTCCTGCTCGGTGCTTGTACTGTTGTCGGAATCGCTCAGTTCCTCGATGTACTTTAACTTGCTCTCCACGGTCGGACGGTCGTCGTGCACCACGCACGAGACACTTTCTGAACCTGTTTTCTGTATCGACTTCGAAGGAGCCTGCTGAACGGCTGGCCCGGTCCCTTTGTCCGTATTGGAAGACGTGTCGACATCTACCGAGGTAGAAGCCACTGTCGAGTTGGTAGCGACCTGCTCCTTCCCTTGCGTAGCTCTTCTGCTTGGCGATGATTTCTGCTTCTGCGCCTTCTCCCTGATCAGACGGTCCTTTTGCTCTTTCTGGAGATCAAAGAGCAATTCCCGGATTCTTGCTCGGAGTTTCCGAGGCTTCATCTCCCAACCGAGAACTTCTTTTTGGAGCATTTTGCGGGTATTGCCGTCGGGATCTTTGAGAAATTCCTCAACGTAGCCCAGGACGAAGAGACCGCAGTCGCAAAAGTTGTCCTGCATCGGGGCATCTTTGGCCTTCATGCCGTTGGGCAGAAGAGCCAACTCGGCGTTCTTCTTGTCCTTCGCCTCCTCGACGAGATATTCTTTGAGGGCTTTGATGGTGGACGAATGCTGAGAGCCGAGAGAGTCGAGTGTGATGATTTTGGGTTGCCGTAGGTTTGACTTTTGGCCCGCTCCATTTGACGGCTTCGCCGCGGCTGTCATCATGCAGGTGCTCGCCACAGGTGAATCGACAGGCTCCTCCAGCACTTCAACCACCTCAACGTCGTCCTCGGCCGGGATGCCGGACAGGGTATATGGCACGTTGCAGATGATCGCCAAATACCAGTGAGCGTGCTCGTTGACCGGCACGATGATGTAGTCGTATGAAAAGAGGTCGAATTTGGCGGTCCATGCCTTGACACCATCGTAGTTGATTTTCCCACGCGTAGACCTCAACTTTTCGAAGAAGAAGGTGCTAAATATATAGACCCTTTTCCGGAGCCCCGGCTGTTCATCCTCGAGTTTGATCTCTAGATGTCGAAGGTAGAAGCTGATGAGGTTGTCGTTTATAAACTCGCCCTCGTCCAGCCTGGGGATATCCTCGTCGTCCACCGTAGTCCTGTTCTTTCCCGTCGCTGGATACGTGAGTGATCTTTCCCAGCGCTCTCGCCATGTCGGATTCTGCCTGGTCCAGCGTTCGAGTTTTGGACTGACGACGGTAGCCGAGGGCGGTGAATTGATACCCGCGGATCGTGAGTTCCTCGTCTGGCGCGACCCCGTCGCCGTGTTCGCTGGGCGTATCGCCTCTAGCTTGCCGCATTGGGCCATCGCCGTGTTCGCTGGACGTATCACCTCTAGCTTGCCGCGTTGGGCCATCGTCGTGTTCGCTGGGCGTATCACCTCTAGCTTGCCGCGTTGGGCGATGGCTTTCTTCTCGGTTGTCTGTGGAGCATCAGACTGCAATCTGTCAATGAGCCGCCGACCCTTGTGCGGCACAAATGTGGCGAGAGACCAAGGTGTCTTCTCATGGTTCTTGGTTTCGCATGGCTGGGTCGGTTCGCTGGCTTGTAAGCGGCCCTGAGTATAATTTTTGACCCTTTTCAAGGTCCTCTCAAAGGTGTTGTCGACATCCTCGTGTCTTGGGGTTCATCAGCAAGAAGATGGGAGGCTATCTGCCGTCGGCTTTCACCACTCACCCAGTTTCCTTAATCTTGTCTCGAGGTATCAAGGAGACGAAAGTCTCGCAGTCTTGGACGGTATCAAGTTCGACAAACATCTTGCCAATAGGGCGAGTGATGATTAGACGCCGGTCAGATTTTTCGAGGTTCTTGATTTTCTCGATGTCAATTTGAAGCCACTCGAGCCCTTTCTGCTCGCAGTCTTCCAACTTAAAGACCGATTGGGGCTCATATTTTTCCCGCCTTTGATGACACAGTAGACGCACTGGCGGCTGGCCTTGTCCCCTTTCGCAGAAATGGCTGTTGCATACCGCCCTTCTCACACCGATGGCAGCAGGCTTCGGTGGCAAGGTAGGACGAGGCTTTTTGAAACCAGTAGGCGGTATGTCGCCCCTCGATGCAGCCTGTCGTGGCTTGTCAACGAACTTGCTAAAATTCGTTTGCCTTTTCTCTTTGGGACGAGAATTTGCGAGTTCGTCCTCTGATTCTGGTGCAAGAGCTTGTTCAGCAGGGCGCGCCGGCCGCTGACTTTTGTATGCCTTTGTCGGTGACGGATCGGAGACGATTTTGACCCGCGGCGGTTCGCTGGCCAAGATGTCAGGGCTTCCACCGGCGGATTCTCGGCCATCTGAGCCGGGGGACAGAGAGCCATACGAGGTCTCCTTGCCGCTGCGGCTACGGCGTAGTCGTTTCTTGCTGACACTGCTTTTAAACTTGGGCGGCATGAGGCTGGTTTTCGAGATTGGCGACCTCAATCCTACACTGATCTTGCTTTTGAAGCGATCGTGCGAGCTGGAATTGTCCGAGAACGGACCGTCTCCGTGACCAGGCTGCGAGAAATAGGGGCTGGTGGAGGAGTCCAGTCTTGGGCGCTTCGCGGGCGGTGCGTCGCTACTAGAGCCGGCGATTGAAGGCTGATTCAAGGTGTCGATAGGACCAGTTTGCGCATTCAGCTTCTTCATGGTGCACGGTTAGTGCCGCCGAGAAAGTGAGAAGAAAACAACGGCCGACACACCAGCAGTCGGTTCCTTCCCCCAACCATATTCGCGATAGGAGTCCTGCGAGAAGCGCATCAGCGACAGATTCTTCTGAGATCAACACCACTGACCCATAGTCTGGAAACGAATGGTGCCGATTTGACCAGTAACGCTTCCACGGGCTTGTTATATGCTCGAGTCAGACGACGAAGCACGAGGTTGTGAGCGGGCCCAACCTACTCCCACGCGGATGAGCCCGATGTTCCCCGTCCCTCCTGCGCCGATCGAACAATCTGTGGCCTGTCTGGGGGGAAGTTGTCCAGCTTCGCTTATCGTTTCGTCGAGCGGGAAGCGGACGATCGTCTCGGACGGGGTGGCTGGAAAGTCGTGGCCTGGGAACAGCGCCTCCAGGGGTTTCTTCCTCCCTTTTTTTTCTCTTCGTCTTTGCCTACCACGGCGAAGGAGAATGAGCCGCGAGGCGGCGGAGGTCCTTTCGAGAGTTGAGGGATGGTGGGAAGTTGGACGGAGAATGGGCCAGCCAGAGCGAAGCGGTTGTCGGTGGTACTGTGCGGAAGACTGTACAAATTCTCGGCAGTTGGTGGGGCATTCACGAAGGGAGATGGGCCGATGGGGGCATTCCTTAGGCAAGCTAGACAGTGTCAGTGGCTTTGTGCTTGACACAGTACGTCACCTATGTACATACATATGTAGCTAGGACCGAGATCACGTGTTTTCTAATAGCGCACATAGGTGAGATGATAAACGTGTCAGTCTTAAAACCTTCCACCAGCACACAAAACGTACATATGTATGTAAAGGAAGGTGAAAGCAAACAAAAACCTCTGTTAAGGTGGATAGTAGCCAAGCATTGACTCCCATAGAGGTAGTTCTATCACACGGCCCAGAACGGCGCCTTGAGATGTGTTCCACACCGCCTCCAAGGCCGTAGTCACGATGTGTGCATGCACAGGTCTGCCAATGGAATCGATAAAGGTATCGGTTCATAAATATAGATGGATATTAATATTAAACCTTGAATTATATGATATATATGTCCTTGTTCAGGGCTAGTTGACCGTAATATGGCATGATAACCCCCCTCGTGCTAGAGTCTTGCCCTGTTCTTTAAGCTGAAAGCTTGTCGATATAAACTATGAGATGGCTCCTCGCGGACTACTTCATCGAGCTTCTTTACTTGCCAGGATTCCCGTCTCTACCATCCTTACTTTAATTTACCTACATATGTACACAGAGTCCCCCAGCAGAGGAAGCCATCTCCAAGTACCATCAACACACGATGCGTCCCTACCTATTCTCTATAGTCGCTCTGTCAAGAGTCATAGTTCTCTCTTCAGCAGCTGCAAACAAATCACAGGTCAGAAACTCTGGAGTCAAGGTGAGCGTTCGCCGTTCCGTCCTCTTTACCAAGATATTAAAACCCTTATGACCTAGATCGCTCCTCCCAAGTCTCCGTATCGTCCGCCAAGGGCTCTCAAGTCGATAGACTTACTTCCAAACGTAAGCGATGACTTATAGCATGACACCTTCATCCGTTGCTTGTGCTACCAGCCAGGTACAGCGCATGAAATATCGTTGCGACGTGATGGACAAGGTCGACTACAGAGCCGCACAACTCGGCTTCGCATGTATGTTCGCTCTCCATCGCAGTTCGCACCCAATCTGTTTGTTAATACAAAGCAATAGACCTCTACGCCAAAGATGGAGGCCATGCTATATGCCGCGGTCAACGTTCTAAGAAACCCGGCAAAGCGCTCTGCGTCCGCATCAGCTGCTCGTACAATACCGCCATCTACTGGTGCCTCCACTCCGAGGCAAGTCGAGATTCCATCCCTTGCTGGGAGGCAGCAAGACTCGCTCAGGGTATCTTCCTTCAGTGTGGACCAGTCCATCCGGTAAGGCCAACCGCATTCAGCTGCTCATGAATGGAAGTTGGCGTTTAAGCTGATCCGTTAATGGTTCAGCAGTTTGCCACGACCGGCATTCACGGGGGTCTAGTAGGTTCCCAAAGAGAAAGAAGTGCCCTGGTTCGTACGGGAAATCTCACATTATCTTCTGTCCAGGCCTACACGGCGGAGTACGACAATGCCTTCGTTACTTTGGCTTCTGCCAACTGTTGAATTCGATCCAGACGTGTTAAAGCCTAGTGACGGGCAAGCTGTAATAATCTTAGCGAAGCACAAAATGGTACATGTATGTACATATAGAGTAGCAAATGAGCTTCGCATTGCACCCTACATAGGACAAGGCTGTACCATTTTATATTTTATTGACAATAGCATGGTCTTCTCTCTGTTCAAGATGAGGAAGGACTAGGAGTACAGATAGTCGGACCAAAGCCGTAGTAGTTACTAGCCACCCACCATGCGGCTGAGAGACAGAGCAGATGTGGCTAAACCCCTCCACCAGCCACACACCACACACCACACGCCACGAGCCCGCTCTACACCACTCTTCACCCTTCACCAGCGTGTTCTCTCCGGAAACCACCTCCGCCACAGCCAAACCGCCAAAGAAGCCACGATGCACTCCTCCTTCACCCGAATCCAAAACGCCTTCGGCTTCTTCACCACCGCCGCTTGCGTCTTCGCCGCCTTCATCGCAGCAACAGACCTCTTCGCCTCCCGCACCCCATCCGGCACCATCACGCCCAACAACGTCCAAGTGTAAGAGAACGCACAACAACTGAAGAAAAGGGGGAAGGGGGAGGAGAAAACGCGGCTCATGAAAAATTCTTCTCTCTCTCAGTGTCAAGGGCCGTCCGCACTACTACAGTTCCAAAAAGGAAGAGTACGCCATCATCCGCTTCTCCCTCTCCGCCGACCTCTCCTCCCTCTTCAACTGGAACACCAAGCAAGTCTTCGTCTACATCACCGCCGACTGGCCCGATGTTCCCGGCCAGAATGCCTCCAACTCGGCAGTCATCTGGGACTCCATCATCACCAACCCTAGCGCCGACCACCTTCAGAATATAGGTCCTATTGCGATGAAGAAGCTCAAGAGGAGTGCCCAGGGCAAGACGATTGATCCCAGCAGGTCTGGTTTCCCCCCCACACCGTCGTCTCTTTGCGCTCCCCTCAATAACGTCACCGCTGATTACCTCTCTCTCTCTCTCTCTCTCCGGAACAGGGGTATCCTCCAACTCAAGAACCAAAAGCCAAAGTATCAAATCACCCACCCGTCCGGTAAGATCGCTCAGGGCCGAGACGTCACACTCAAGCTGCACTACAACGTCCAGCCTTGGGTCGGCCTCTTGACGTGGAACATGGACAAGGATATAGTCTTCTGGAAGAAGATCAGCGGTGGCCTGAGCAAGACATTCGACCTCCCTGCTATCAAGTCCAAGGATAACAAGAGTAAGAGCAAGACCGTCTAAAGGAGAACACGGCATTACAAAGTATCTCATTTGGCTCGTGACTATCTTCGTCTTTCCACAGCCCTCGTAATACATCTCATCTATACCCGCCGGATAGTAACATGTCTAACGGACGGCGCTCCCATATCCCACATCCGATTGCAAGAGTCTGTAACACTCCTTAATGTACACCGACCAACCAAGGGATGTACAAACCGAGTTCTTCAATCAAACGCTCCGTGTACCTGGGTATTATTGCCTTTGGCGCCGCCTCGACCACGCCCTCTGCCAGAAATCCCCGCTGCTCGGCCGCCTCCACCTCTTCCGCCCCGACCTCCACGAGGACTTTCCAGGCTGGTAGGGGGAGGAACATTACCGTACTTGGGATACGCCACCTGGGCGGAGGCAGTCCGACGGAGGCCGTCGACGCTTCCACGACCACGTCCTCGCCATTCAAAGCCGCCCCTACCGTTGGGGGGTCGACCCTGTCCATTCCTGAAAGGCAGCGAAGTCGGCGCGCCGCTAGAGCTGCTCCTGTACACGGCCGAGCTGTGCAGTAACGTCGGAAGATTACCACCGGCCTGCTTGGCGCTGCTGCTGGCCATGGCGGCGCCTCGCCATCCGCCTCGCAGAGGAGGCGGCGCCGGGCCAGCTGTGTACTGCGGTACGCCGACGTTGGCATGTGTCGCTCTCGGCGGGACGTGGCGTCTTTGCTGCGACTCGTACGACGCCGAGACGACCTGCCTGTCCGTCGTGTTGAGCACCGACGTCGACGCCACCGTCTGACCCCTAAACATAGGCGCCCGCTCGCCCAGCGTCGTGCCGCTCATAAATGACATGTCCCACACCACGTCCAGGAGTAGAGCCGTGGCTGTGCGACTGATGCCGACGACCGTGCCTCGTGAGGCGATGGGGACCTTTCCCGCCGCCGCCACGAACGTTACGCGGTCTCCGAGGCTGAACTTCTGGTTGCCCAGCACGAGCTCCGCGTCCGACGGCTTTAGGATGGCCGACCGAGGTACGCCATGAAGGCCCTTGGGGCTCGTGTTGTTGGCCGTCTGTAGCAGATGCTCGCCGAACTGGGCGAGCCCACCGACGACGTCCGAGTCGAGTTGCTCGGCATCAAGCGGCACCCTCTCGAACTTGCCGGTCTCCTGCTTCTTCAGCCAGGCAACGATGTCCTTAATACGCTGTGACGCCACACTCGGCTCCGGCCACAAGTCCATCTCGGAGATGTCCGAATTCTGCTGCTCCTTTTGGATCGCGGCGAAGAAATCCGGAAAGGCCACCATATAATCGGCAATTAGCTTGATGGCCTGCAAACTGAATTCCCAGCCCGTCGTTGACTTCCGTGAATACCCAAGAACCTTGAGCTTCTTGCCTTCAAACTTGAGGTTCAGGCCGAGATTCAGCTTGAGGCCGGCTGAGTTCGTGACTTGAAATGACGATGTTATCTTACTCAGAACCAGCGGATGCAAGCCCAGTTGTTTAGAAACCGAGTAGGACGGCGTGTACGGGCTTTTCCGCTCCGCTTGCTGTATGACCTGCTTGGCATACCCGGGCTCCCTCGTCTTCAACATGGATACGGCGATTTCCGCTTTCCTGTTTTCATGGCCCAAGATTTCCAGAGGGCGCCCATACGCGTACTCTCCGAGGAAGAAGGCTCGCGTTCCAACCGGGAGCTCTTCCTCGATCGGAAGGGCGGCCTTTTCCAAGAAGCGTTCATCCTCGTTAATGACCTCGTCAACAATCGTTTGCGATGCGTATGAGCGTCGCATACTCGGATTCTCCGCGTATACCTTGATCAGTGCTCCCTCTTCCGTCTTGATCAGACCCTTGAGCATGTGAACATGGACAAAGCATTCCACTTTGTCGATGGTGATGGCCAGCCGCTTCGCGTACCAGTTCTCCAGGTACTCGGCCTCCTTGGCAAATTCGGCAGCTTCTCTGTTGGAATGCTCTCTTGCGTCAATGTCCTTGCCATTCGGTGCCAGCTCGTAAGAGAAAAGCTCGTCCTCTACACGCATCACCTTGGCTTCCTGCAGGAAAGGATAGTTCACGTAACAGCGCTGGCCGAGCTTTGCCTTCCACGTCTCAATGCTGGTCCGCATGTTGGTGTCCGACAACGTCACGACGAGGCTGGGGTTCTTGCTATCGGCCTGGAAGACGTTGACTCTATAACCTTCGACGAGCTGCGCCGTGTGCGGCAGGGTATGCAAGCTGGGGAAGCCGGCCAAAGCCTGGACGTTGAGTAGAGCACCAGTTGTCAGGCCGGACAAGTATTCGAGGCCGTCAACGTCGGGCAGGTCGAAGATGTTCTCAACACAGCGACAGGCGCTGATTTCGTGAAAGATGCCCGGGAGAGATGAAGGGTAGGTGAAGCAGACTTCCGGAGAATAGGTGAACTTAATGGGAACGCCGAAATCGTTTCGGGCCTTTTCGTCGTCGCTGAGAAGTTCGTTCTTTGGGGCCATTGCGGCGAGGAGACGCTTCTCGTCGATGAAAGGGATCTTAACGACCGCTTCCCACTCCATCTTTTTGCCGTTCATGTCCAGCTCAAAGTCTCGGGGGTAGAAGTCGTAAATGGGCGACTGCGGATTGGTCATGAGGTCGTGATACACCGTGGGAACGATGCTTTTGCTCCGATCGGGTAAGACTCCCATCAGTTGCTCGTAGGGCTTGAATGGCTGGCCTTTCTTGAAATCCAAGTCGGCCCCCAGGCCCCTGATAACATCTAGCAGTAACTGTCAGTCGGTATCACCCCTTCGAAACACAGATGACGAACCTGATATGAGCGGCGCGTAATGATAGCCATAGAACCAGGGCCAAGACGCGATGCCCTGGTAGTAGTAGAGTAGGACCCACTGAAGGCCCTGGACGTAGTTCTCACACAGGTCTGTCTGTTCCTGGGCGTACTGTTGCGAAGGCCACTCGGGGAATTTTTGCAGATAGTACTTGGTCTTCCAGCCTTGGTACTTGTTCTGGTACAGCTCTTCGTAGTGTTTCTGCGCATCCTCGGCCGTCACGTCGACGACCTTGGCTTTATCGTAGAGCCTTATAACACGCCATGCGGCCAAAACGCCCTCGTCTTCTTCGTCGTCTTCGTCGTTTTCGTCGTCTCGTTCAGGCCGCGACGGAAACGTCACGGCTAATTGCCGCTCGCCGTTGTCATCTTCCTTGGTTGACCACTCCAAATGCATCGAATCGGCGAGATCTTGGACGAACTTCCGGTCTGCCGCCTTGAGGTCGGCGCCGAGGTTGAGGGGCTCTCTGAACCGACCGGCAACGTATGGCCGGATTTTCTCCTTCCATAGATCCCGTTGAAACGAGCTCATTGTAATGACCTTACCCTTGCGACCCTTGTGCCTCGTCGCACTCATATCGACGGCCTGCTGTGCCCCGGCCTGCTTTGAGGCAAACCACTTCTCGTCGGATATTTCGTTTTCAAAGCCAAGAAGCTCCAGGTTGCTCAGCTCTTCCAAGAGACAGCGCAAACGAGCCAAGTTGATAACGCCGCCTTCGTTGATATATCCCTCACACTTGGGAAGAACTTTTTTGTACACGCCAAACATGTTTGCCAGCGCTCCTTCGTTGATGTGAAGCCCGGGCAGGTTGGGAAGAAAGTCGTTTCCGACGAAAAACGCCATCAAGATGAAATCGTCGATGACCCGCTCGAGGTCGAACGGAAAGCTGAGAACATCATCGCTATACAGCTCCTGAAACTCCATTTCCAGATATTCCCTGACGACGCAGAGATGAAGAAGGTAGAAGTTTTGATGCTCCAGCTCCTTAGACTTGGCCTTGGAAGCCCGCCCGAACGTAACCTCTTCTCTCAGAAGACAAAAATGTGGATCGTGACTGAGCAAGCCCAGCATGATCAGGTCGGCGTCCAGGCCATAGAGACAGTGTCGCACATTGGGGTTGTAGTTGGGCTGCGCCTTCGCGTTGCGGATGTATTCCATGATCTTGTGCTCCCCTTCGCCCGGTACGTCGTGGCCGGAGAGTACAACCTGACATCCCTGCCACTCTGTGTCTTCCGAGATTTTCTTGTTGACGAAATAGCGTAATTGTTTCGACAGCTTGGCCATGAACACGGTTCCTGGGAGACGATCAGCGAGATGAATGTGAAAGGATTAATCAACATACCCGGGGTGATGCAGTTGCTGTCAAATGGCTCCTCTTTCGGCATCTCGATGCCGTCCTTGATGGCCTTTTCACGAGCCTTTTCAGCGTCCAGCGCGGTCCGAAATCGGCGGGCTCTCTGCTGGTTCATCTTGGCTCGAGGCGCCACGCCATCAATGGCCATGAAGAACAATTTTTTGGGCTTTATCTTGCCGAATAGATGCTCGATGTAATTGAAGATGCGGATGAACATTTCCTCCTCGCTGAGCCTAAAGGTTGCGTCCTCGCCGGCATCCTTGTGGGTACAGTTGTGGATGATGCCATTCATGTCAAGCTAGAGAGTCGCGTCAGCAGCGAGCAAATAAAGAGATGGGAGAGAGATTCGCACGTATAGACAGTCGAACTCAGGTATCCGGTTCTCCGTAATGACTTGGGAAATGGCGGGATAGCGCTCCGAGAGCCACCTGAAGAATTTCGGGACACTGCAGCAGAGGTTAGGCTAGGACGAGGTGTGAGAGAGCCAGTACATACCCCATAGTTTTGACCTGTAGGCGATCGTCACCTCAGCCGTCGAGAGCAAGGGTTAGAACGTGCAGGGAGAGCGGCGCAAATCGCTCGGGCTCGTTAACGACGATCCGGCAACCAGGGAGACGAAACAAGATGTCGACAGCAAGATGAATGAGCGATGAAAATGCTGCAGCTAAGAAAGAGCAATGACTAAGGACGGGCGAGTGAGGGAGAAAAGTCGAGAAGAAAGACGACTGATCATCTATCTACGATTAGAGATTGTCGTGACGGAAGGCGGCGAGGCTCCCTCCAGCAGCGGCGGTTGAGCAAAAGGTTGAGGCTCATGCTGCGTGCCAACTGTTACGTAATCCACAAGCACTTTCCTCCTCCGCCCCACCCTTTCTTCCTTCTGCCACAGCTTGGCTTTACGCGCGACGCGTGACGCTTTTTGCGCCTCGAGACAGGGCGGAAGCTACCCACAGAGAATCCTTGTAGAGACTTCGCTGTGCGCAGGTTTTATCAGATTCTCTTCTGCCTATATCATTCGGCTGCGGTCATGGCTCCCGCCCAGGTGGCAGACCCCGAAGGGGACGGTATGCCCTCGTCCCATGCCTCAACTAGAACCCCTCCTGACGCTTTGCCAGTTGAAATGGGGTTCGAGGAAGATGACGATCAAGTCGAGCGTCTGATCAACGAAGGCAAGTTCGAAAAGTCAGGGCGACGTGGAGATGCTGACCGTTCTCAGAGTACAAGACGTGGAAGAAGAACAGCCCGTTCCTCTATGACCTGATCCTAGGGTACGCATTACTTCCCAACCGTTTGTGAATATTGGCTAACTATCCCCAGAACGGCTCTAACGTGGCCGACGTTGACGGTGCAGTGGTTTCCCGACGTGAAGGAGCCTGAGGGCAAAAACTATCGGTTGCACCGCCTCCTCCTCGGTACCCATACCTCGGACGAGAGCACCAACTATCTCCAAATTTCCCATGTGCAGATGCCCAAGACTGTCGCTCCGAACCCCGACGAGTACGATGAAGTGAGCGGCGAGATTGGCGGGTATGGCGTTGGCGCCGACGCCACTATCAAGAGCGACATCGTGCAGAAGATCGAGCACCCCGGTGAGGTCAACAAGGCCCGTTACAATCCTCACAACCCGGACATGATTGCCACGCTATGCGTCGATGGCAGGATCCTTATTTTCGATCGCACCAAGCACCCTTCACAGCCAGAAGTGCCTGGCAGGATCAATGCGCAAGTCGAACTCATCGGCCACAGCCAAGAGGGCTTTGGCCTTAGCTGGAACCCTCACGAGGACGGCTGGCTGGCTTCGGGCAGCGAGGACAAGACCATGTGTCTCTGGTATGTTGCCGTCTAGACTGTTCGCTACTACGTGACGCATGCTGAGGCTGCGGCGACTACAGGGACTTGAAGTCGCTCGCGGCCGGCTCTAATTCTATACGACCTTGGCGCCGATATACGCACCACACGCAGATTGTCAACGACGTCCAATACCATCCCATTGCCAAGAGCTTCATCGGCAGCGTGTCGGACGATCAAACGCTGCAAATCGTCGATGTCCGACAGGCCGCGACGAATAAGGCGGCGCTCATTGCCAATCGCGGGCACCTCGATGCTATTAACGCCCTGGCGTTCAATCCCACGTCCGAGGTGCTCGTGGCCACGGCGTCTGCCGATAAAACGATTGGCATCTGGGACATACGCAACGCGAAGGAAAAGGTGCACACGCTTGAGGGCCACAACGATGCCGTGACGTCCGTGGCTTGGCATCCAACGGAGCCCGGCATCCTGGGCAGTGGCAGCTACGACCGACGCATCATCTTCTGGGATCTCACGCGGATCGGCGAGGAGCAACTTCCCGACGACCTGGATGACGGGCCGCCCGAGTTGTAGGTGTTCCCTCTTCTTCTGCTCATTGTTTTTTTTTTTTTTTGGTTTTTTGCTTGGGGGGGGGGGGGCATGGATGCTGACGATGACGTATAAAGGCTTTTCATGCACGGAGGGCACACCAACCACCTGGCCGACTTTAGCTGGAACCCGAATGAGCCTTGGCTGGTGGCGAGCGCGGCCGAGGACAACCTGCTTCAGATCTGGAAGGTGGCCGATTCTATAGTCGACCGGGACGAAAGCGACTTGCCTGTCGATGAGCTCGACCGCTAGGTGAGGTGGGCACTCGTGAATATGGATCGGTCTTCTCAAGATCAAGGGTGGATGCCTTTGTTGAAGAAAGACTGGCGAAGACTCCAAATCTTGGTGGAGAGGGAACGAGCCAGGAGGTCGGCACTGGAGATGGTAGAAGAGGACTTGACTGCAGCGTGGGTGCGGATGCAGATAGAGCTCAGAAGAAGAACTGGATCTTCCTGAAGGCAGTTGTGGTATTTAGTGATGAGAGAGCCGGCCCCAGATGGGATGAGATGAGGCTGTGCGTTGCGCAGCAGTGGATTTTCCTTTCCAATTGACGGCAGCCGATGCTATTGTTTGATCCTATTGTTGTTCCCTACCTACCTGGACACCTCCTACCTACCACCTATTGACGGCCGCAACTGAATAGGGCTGAGTCCCCGTTTGCTCTCTCGCTCCCCCCTCTCCCCTCTCCCACACCGCCATATTATCTCTCCCTTTCTCTCTCTCTCTCTCTCTCTCTCTCTCTCCTCATCAGAGCATCATCTCTTCCAATGTCGTCACCTCGTGATGACAATGCTGAAGCCGCATCCCACCGCTACGGCCTACAACTGTCCCTCGACAGCGACCGACTCCGAAGAAACGCGCGACTAAGGGGCTTCGCCGACGACGACGCCGACATCCTCGTCCAGCTCGCGCAGCAGCAGCTACGTCGAGGAGACTTCAACTCCCTGGTGCAGGCGTCCGACTCCATCAGGCATCAGATAGGCGTCGAGATCGAGAGGCGTCACGAGGGAGATATCGCAAGGCTCGCGCAAGGCATGGCCCTCGTCAGGGACATGAGCAACGAAGAGCTCGGCCAGTTCCTCGGTCTGGGCGAGGAAGGGGTGGATTATTTCTACTCGGATGAAGATGAAGATGAGCCCTGTTATGACTTGAGCAGGCTTCGTCGTCACGGGGTCACGGACGTTGAAGGTTGGCGCTTCAGTTTTAATCGTGATGGCCTCGACGAGTATTTCGGTCTTGGAGAAGAGCCTTACGAGAACAAAGGTGGCAATGACGTGATGAGACGAAAGCCAGGACGAAGCCTCGGCCTCAAGTATCAGGGCGTCGACCTCATCACTGCCCTTTGCCAGCACGTCGAGCTGGCGGTGGAAATAGCAAAGCACCTCGGCCCAAGCGACATCGTCAACCTATACAGCGTCAACAAAGCCTTCCACCACTCTCTCGGCGGCCACATGCTATCTTCCATACGGCAGATCATCAGCCACAGCGCTCCCGAGGCGGGCAGAATCTTCCCCTTCAACGTCTATCGCCGGCTGCTGGTTCACGATCGGAGCGGCCGGCAGTGGGAAGTCGGAGGGTCAAGTCTGCACCGAGAGGACGAGGACGAAAGGTCGATTCCCGGCCTGAAATATCTTCAGCTCGTCCTCGGTCGCCATCGCTACTGTCGAGACATCCTCGCCATGCTCGCCCGTCATGGCCTCCGTCACCCGCCAGGCACTCACAAGATGCTGCTCCGTCTTTGGCTTGTGACGGACCTCTCGACATCCAACCAGCGCAAAGCGCTGATGAGAAACACGGACCTCTGGACCGACACGGACCTCTACAACGGCCAGATGTTCCTCCTGAAGCTGGCCATGCTCTTCAACGACCCGGTCTACGGTCCGCTGGAGCACGACATGCCCAACCTCATCCTCGGAAGCCGATGGCCCTTGTACCTCCTCTGGAAAGTCCTGATGCGCAAGGCCTTCACGACACCGCAGGAGGTCATCGCCGCCAAGATCCGTTACGACTTTCAGGTTCCGGGCGATGTCATCCAGCGCCTCCTCAGCCGACAGGGTCTCGACTCCCGCATCAACATCTTCGGCGTTCCCCTTCGACACGTCGGAGTCGGTCACCGCGAGGGATGGGGAAGAGGCCGCCTGCACCTCATGCGTCCGGACGAGCTGATCCCCTTGGAGGCCGTCACCCGCGGCCTCGCCCTGGAGGACCACCTGATGCACATGATGGCCTGGGGCAACTTTGACTGGAACACGACCGAGAACCTGATTCCGGACGAGGACGAGATGTACATATCCGACGAGGAACGAACGCTCGCCAACGTCGACACGTCGACCATGTGGCAGCCTCGTCACGCCCTCAAGAAGCGCTGGAACAGCCTGACGGCCGCCCAGCAGGAGAAGATCAAGGAAGAAGACGAGGACGAGCGTCTCCGAGCCCTAGCCTGGGCAGCCGACAACCCGAACCCTGCCGACTGCGACGAACACTACAGGTCGGTGACGGCGCCGGCGCCCCCATCCCTCGACGACGAGATCAACCGCGGCTGCATCATCCGCCCCCCGGAGCCCTTCCACCGTTCTTCAGCGTCGTCGTCCAACCAGGACGGCAACAGCCTCGATGGTCGACGCCCCCTGCGGGCGCCCCCTTCCCTTACCGACCCGCTATCGACCTGGACCGCCTTCGGAGAAGAGGTGCTCCAAGGCCTGCCCGCCGAGCTGGACGGCGACGAACGCCTCCGGGCCGAGACGTGGAACAACTACATAGGCGTCGGAAGAACGGCCGTCGAGTCGGTCGACTGGGATTGGATGTCCTGGCTCGAACAGGCTCATCGTCCAGGCGCAGGTACTGCCCTCCCCCCGGTAGACGAAGAAGTAAGTGACGAGTTCTCTGACGACGATGACGAATTCGAAGACGACGATGGTGAGGATGCGGACGAAGACGATGACAACAACAACGCCCAACAAACCTTGGACGATTCCAATTCCGACATGATGATGCAAGACGCGTCTCCCGAATGATTCTATTTTCCCCCTTGCCATTTACTTGCCCTATTCCTCTCTGCTTGTTTCGTCTAGGGGGGGGGGG
>LKCN02000021.1:63570-99977 GCA_001633055.2 Ophiocordyceps polyrhachis-furcata BCC 54312 | reverse complement strand
CCCCTTCCCCCCCCCCCAACGCTTCCTTTCGCTATGCACCCCTTTCCACCCGTCCACACCCCCCTTTCGTCGCGACGACAAACCCGTTTCCGCGTCCCAACATGGCTGATGAATTTTTCCTTTTCTTTGCTCTTCTTGTCTTTTTCGTCTCTTCTGTAACCAGTCGGTTCCTGGCAACAAAGCATGTGCCGAAGACTCGTCGAACCAGATGGTATAGTCACTTTTGTCTTCCAGCCTTCAAATTTCAACACATACCTCCTGAATATGAAATGTGCCCCGACGAAAACCCCGTCCTAGAACCCAAACTCACACCGGTGCTCCTCCACTTCCGTATGTAATAGCAAACCAATTATTTGCCACGGCTCTAATCTTTGATTTCAAGTCGCTCGACCTGTCGTGCAGGGCATGACACGCAACACCGAGTGACACGTAAATCGTCATCGACAATGAAATAGTCATCCACGTACACGGGGCGGAAGAGCAGCAGGCCGCCACCGTGTCGTCGTCGCCTTAGGCCGGCGACTTGCTCGAGGGAGCGCCCCCACCGTTCTGCCGGGCGTCGCCACCACCGACGGAGAGACCGCTCATGCCGCTCGAGAGAAAGGCGAACGGGTCGTTCTCACCGTTGTTGCTGCCATGATAAAAATTGTTCGAGGGGCCTGGACCAGCCGATACCGGCCCGTTCGTGGCCGACTGGAACGCGGCTTCGGCGGCGCGACTGTCGAAAGGCCCGGCCGAGTGCGATCCAGGGCCGGATCCAAAGGCTTGGGCATTGAGGGAGCTGGCGTACGTTCCGGCACCGCCTCCCAGGCCCGACGGCAGAAAGTGGCTCGGCGGTGCACCGAAGTGCTGGTTGTAGGCCCCGCTCGAGGCGAACGAGCTGCCAGAGCCAAAGGGACCCGGCGTGCCAGACATGGAGCCCTGACTCATGCTGTACTGCGATGCGTTGTCCATGGGCGACGGGTAGCCCGAGTCGGCCACGACGGCAGCTCCGGCCCGACTTGCGCCGCAGCGCAGGCAACACACATTCTTGGCAAAGTTGTGGTAGCCGCACACCTCGTTGCCGCATTTCCAATCGCCAGCGCGGAAGGGTACGACGCCGCCGCCGCCCATGCGACCGCCGTGGCCCATGGGGCCGTGATGACCGCCATGAGGAGGCGGTGGCATCATGGTCGGCGGGCCATAGTTGTAGCCATAACCACCGCCACCACCACCCATTTCGCCCCCAGGACCAGGACCCATGGCCGGGAACGAGCATCGGAAACACGCGGTCCGACGCTGGAAGTTGGAGAAGCCGCACGAGGGACAGGTCCAGTCGCCGGGCCGCGGTCGGTTTTTGCTCGGAGGAAAGGGCGTCAGGATGTCCTGAGCTCTGTCCAAGACGCGGCTCGAGGACGGGGAGACCTCAATGGCCTTTTCATTCAACGCCCGTCCGTTCATGCAGAGGCTCTCGGCGGCCTAAGTCCAATCAGTACGCCCTTGTCGTGTTCCTGTCCTCGGAGGCAAGGACAGTCCTGTCGGCTTACCTCTTCGTGCGACGAGAAGACGGCAAAGCCTGTGCCAGTGGGCTTGTGCTGTTCCGGCGTGCGCAGCGTCCAGAAAGCAATAGGGCGGCCGCCAAACTGGGTGAACCAGCTCTCGAGCTCGGACTGGGTGGTATCGTGAGGAAGACCGGACATGTGAAGAACCTTACTCCTCTCGGATAAAAAGGCCCGAACATCAGCTCTGGCGTCCATTGGCCTGGTCAGGACGTCGGGATGTTCCTGTGGAGGTTGTGACTTCCTGATCAGGCCACGGAGGACACGAGCCAGGGTGATTGCCTCTTCCATGGCACGACGAGGGGACGCCGGGGCCAGTGCCTGCAGGTGAAAGGGAAGATTATGCTTGATAGGAGCGCTCGACTGGACCGGCTCGACCTCGAGAGCGGCGCAGATGTTGGAAAGCATCGAGGGCCCAAAGGGTAGAGACTCGGGGTGATGCTGCTGCCAGCGCTGATATTCGGTTCGCAGATCGAAGGTTCGCGAATGCTGCAGGTATGGGGGCAGGACGACGGCCTTGTCGCGAGCTTCGCGGGGAAGCTGGACACGAAGGTCCCAGGCATCCAGGGTGACGAATACAAAGTCGAGGTTCTTTGTAGTAAGGTATTCGGTAGCAAATGTGTCGAATCGAGAGATGGCATCCCGGAAGGTACCGGCGTTTCGAACATGCTCCCATGTAAGCGTCGTCAAGCTTGCTAGATAAGACATGGGCGGTTAGCAAGGGGGTAAGAAGGTGTGGTAGCATCGGATGAAAACTTACTGCAGAGCGGAGTAATGGGCGTGTTGACTGGCTTAACAAGGACACTCTCGTGTGTGATCTGGAAGGGCTCCGTCAGACGAGCAAGACGACCATGAGCTAAAGAGAATTCACCTCCTCGAGAGAATTGGCATCAAGAAGAATCCAGCCGAGTTCGATAACCTCGGCTGAGTCCTTGGTCACGTAGACGCCGTGTTCGTCGCAAGTTGTGGCCACATGGATGACAACGTAGCGGTCGATGTTGAGCTGGGGCTGGGAAGACATGACGGGCAGCTGCTCGACAGCGACGCACGGGGCTCGGTAGCAGCAGTGTCCGATGAGAAAAGGGGGGGGGGGAGTGTGGTTGAAGAGAGATGGGGGACAGTGGAGGGTTGAGGGGCGTGAGCGACGAGGGCGACCCGGAGCGGGCTGGCGAGCGAGCAGCGTGCTCGAGGCTCTCAGGGGATTATTTTGCCGAGCGAGCGAAAAAAAGAGGCGCGGGAGCTGGGAGGATGCGGCTGGCCGCAGAGTGGACAAGCTCGGAAAAGATGGGGAGAGGGCCTGCCAACACGCCCTCGAGGTCGAGCCGAAGGTAGGACGAGGCTTGAGAGGAGAAGAAAAAAAAAACAAAAAAAAAGGGTAAATAAAGAGAACGAGGAGTGGTAGCAGGAGGAGGAGGAGGAGGAGGAGGCGGCGGCGGCGGCGGCGGAGATGGTGGTGGTGATGGTGGTAGTGGAAGAAGAGGCTGCCAGCTGGTGATTTGCGTGGGAAAATTACCTGACCTGGTGGCGGTGTTTCCTCAGCAAGGTACAAAGGTACGAAATGCTCTGTAGCCGTCGGTAGCTTGTGCGTTGCCCCCGTTGCCCCCCAGACGGGCCCCAGTGCATCCAGCGACGAGTCTCGACTGTGCTGAGGCGGCTTCCTTTGCTGGGCTCGGCCTGGTACGGATGAACAAGGCACACGGTGCTGGCCGCTACGTACTGTGCGGAGTGTTGTGCCGCGCCGTGCCGCGCCGTGCCCTGGCGCGCTGTGCGGGCGCCGCCGATCAGCAGCAGCAACATGTCCTTCACAATGTCTTCGGGCATCAACTTGGAGGCGAAACGGGAGATTTCCACGTGCATCCCAAGTGTCACCCGCGGGCCTGCAGTTTTAACATTGTTCCACGACGTCGAACAAGCAGGTCCAGTCATTGCCAACTGGCGAGCACATCAGAGTTTGCCTTTGGGCACGGTTGGGGGGGGGAGGCCGGGGGGGGTCGTATGTACGGTCCGTACATACATACATATTGTATCCGTAGTATGTACGGATATGTATGTATGCTAATATGGCCACAATATTGCATCGTCTACGTCCGTACTCCGTACATATCCGTACATACATGCATCTTTATCAGGAGACATTCAGGGGCTGAAGCTATTCTACCCGACCTACCTACACCTCCTATCTTCCCAGATATCTAACATCTACGGACACCAGAGGCCAAAAGTCGCAACAGATCGGCGTCTAATAACGATGCCGAGCACGTGCCGTTTGCATTATGCAACAAACATGGCGTATGTGCATGCCTGTATAAACGGTATTAGCACAGCCCTGTTGTGCAAATACGACATGTCTTGGTCGGTGCAAGGCATCAGGCACTGAAATACCCAGCCATCCGTCAGTCATCACACCACCTTGGAAACTGTATCTCTCTGTCTCTGTCTCTCCCTCTTCCTCTTCCTCTTCCTCTGCCTCTTTCTTTCTTCCTCTATCCGTACTCACCCCTTCTTCCTCTCACGCTTCTCCGTCGAACAAGACTTTCAGCTCAACCACCATCATGGGTGTCGCGTCCGCAGTTCTCATTGTCCTCATCACCATCCTCTGTATGCTGACGTCCACAGCATGGCGCATGAGAAATTCGTTGGGCTAACCAGTCGCTTCTCAGTCCCTCCTATCGGAGTTTGGGCAGTGGCAGGATGTGGCATGGGTATAGATTATCATATACATATACTCCGTACATATGTATTCGTTCGCGCTGACCTGCCGTCAGACCTCTTCATCAACATCTGCCTGACAATTCTCGGATACATCCCCGGCCACATACACGCCTTTTATCTGGAATACATTTACTACGATCGCCGTGAGCAGGCTCGAGAGGGACGATATCCCACCGGCCGCGCCCCCGGCGTATACTCTGAGAACGTCCAGACGGGTGGCCAAGGCTACGGCACGATTGCCCAGCCCGTGGGTTAGCCATTCTTGTCTTCTTGATACACATCCTCTTGGAGGCTGGGGGGTGGAGGGGAGCGGGGAAAGGCGGCCGTCTACCCGATTCGGTTCGACAGCGCAGTGTAAGACAGGGGAAAACGACCTATTACTCTAAATCAATACCTTCCTAGGCACGGTAATAAAGCGTGAAGACGAGTCTCTGTTTCAGCCCGAGCGGGGTTTGTATCGTCGTTTCTTTTGTTTTCTGCCCTTTGGAAGACGCCAACGGTTTGCCGGCGGCTCGTTGGCGCTTCCTACTGTGTATATCAACGTCCATGGACGGTGCGGGGCATGGGCCTGGACACCCATGCTTACGGTTCATCTAAGCACATACGCACTGTACTCGTCACCACTACTTCTATCTCGTCACCGCATCACCAAGAGAGCCTTCACCTACCAGAAGCCACGACATCAATGCAGCCACGGCCACGTCTCACTCTGCTTCTGCCCCTTGCCT
The DNA here is from genome assembly GCA_001633055.2 of Ophiocordyceps polyrhachis-furcata BCC 54312. Taxonomy (NCBI): domain Eukaryota; kingdom Fungi; phylum Ascomycota; class Sordariomycetes; order Hypocreales; family Ophiocordycipitaceae; genus Ophiocordyceps; species Ophiocordyceps polyrhachis-furcata. The sequence goes on along the minus strand of LKCN02000021.1, from coordinate 94,999 downwards.
CGCGAGACAGCACAACGGTACCCGGCAGCCTCCGACTCGTCGCCTCTTTATATCGCTCGCCATGCCTTCTCTTTCTGCTCCTCCTCCTCCTTCTTCGCCTGCGCCTGCTCCTCCTTCACCTACCTCACCTCACCAGCCCCGTCACAAGCCTTCTTCGTCGTCGACGACAGACGCCTTCCCTTTCTCCTTCAACCGTCTGTCCCGGGCAAACCCGTCATCTACACGTCTCGTCCCGTCAATCGCCCAGGGAAGGCCTATTCCCCTCGACGACTCCACGGCTGAACATCGTACTTCGGCTCTGCGCGAGATCAACAACCACTACCCCAGCCGCCATCGTTACGCCAATTCCAGCGGCGCCCAGAGCAGCACCTACTCCGAACCCGTCATCGTCCGCAGCTACCGCCCTCCCGTTACCGCCCGTCGTCTCGTCAGCTCCACCACAGCCGGCCCGTCGATCGGCTCCACCTCCGAGGCTCGCGGCCCTGCCGCCACCGCCGTCACCCGTGTCCTTCCCTTTGCCGCTCAGGTCGGGAACGGTGCGTTGGGAACCATGGTCCGCCTCGGCGTTGCAAGGGCGCCTGCCACTCAGGCTCAACAGGAAGCTCGCCTTCCGCCCGTCGAGGCCTTCAGCTTCAAGAGTTTCATGACCAACACGGAGGCATCGGGCGGCGACAGCCATCTCAACGCGGATCTTGACCGTATTGCCGAGATCTGTGCCAGGTCGAGATACTCTCTCAGCAACCAGTACGAAGTTCACTACGCTCCTCACGGATCGGGCACCTCGTTCCTGGCCGGCGCCCAACCAGCATCCTCCGATTTGCAGGGTCCAACCCTCCAGGCCGTGTCGTCGGACGATGAGCGCAACCTGGGGCGACAGAGAAGAAGACGTCAAACGGGTAGACGCAACAGTCGGGCCATGGGCACGCTCGAGACCATCATGTCGTCGAGCCGATCATCCGACGAGGAACGCCCCGAAAAGCGATCCGCTGCTGAAATCGCAGATGACATCCGCGGACGGGCTTCACGAGACAAGGAACCCGGCCACTCGTCGCCCGCCACGTCGTCTCGGAGCACCTCAGACAGCGCAGCCTCGCGCGACGACGAATCGCCCTCCAAGATACGATCGAGAAGGCCGTCCACCTCGCTCGCCCTCATCGACAGTGCAAGGCAGAACCCAGACCAGCCAGATGCATCCGGCCCGAAACCTTGCACAACAACCCTCGTCGGCGAGCCAGCGCTTCCCCAAGCCTCAACGAGCCACCTCGAGCTCCGGACCGCTCCGGAACAATCTCCCGAGGCTCCCGCCCCAACCGGCCAAGAACACATCAAGACGACGCCCGCCCCACCCCCCAACGGCTGTCACCAGCCGACGGCCAAGGGATCCATCCCTCCCATCCAAGAGGCCGCCGGCGGCGTCGGGGCAGGCCGCCTCACCCTGCTCGGCGGCTGGCTCCCGTGGACTTCGCCCGATAGGCAGGCTGGCCGCGCCGAAGGGAGACTGCGTCACCTCCTCAAGACGGCTGACTATCAAAAGGGCAAGGCGGCAGCCGTAAAGGCGTCTTGATTGTTGGGACGAATTTTCTAAATGACGAAACGGAAACGAGAAAGACGTTTCAAAGAAAAATGTCGTACATGATGGGATTTTTTTTTTCTTCTTTACCTGATACCGATCTGCCCTCTTCTTTTCCTTTCCTTCTTTCTGTCTCTTCTCACTTCTTTCATTGTCTCGAGCTTCGATGGTACAGCCAGGAGGGGAAGAAAAGGGTGCTCAACTCGGACATGGCAGTTAACGGAGCCCATGGGGGCGAAAGGAGGATGTTGGCTATTGCTGCTTTACTCTCATCGCCGGGAAACAAAAAGGTGTTTCCCATTTTCCGTCTCGTTGTGACACACATATGCATTGCCGGCCAGGAAGTGAGGTCGAGGCGTATCCGCTAATCGTCCTGACATAAATACAGACGTCCTGTCCGTTCCATCTACAAACCTCTTCTTGTCGAATGGCCATAATAGGTTGTTCCTAACCACCACGTCGACAATCGCATGCACAACAAACAACAGAAACGTACAGATAAGCCTTCTCGTCGTCATCCTGCTGCCCCCACGAGAAAGTTCTACCGACCAGCTTCCCAGCCGCAGGGCCATGTCCGCAAGTGTAGTCGGTCATGGAAGGCTAAGAATTCCCCTGAGGTTCTTCCCACTGAGTGAAATGATGCACAGTTCCTCCGCGCGAGGTATCTCAACTCGGAGTTAGTTCATGTTAGGCCGCTTGCTCTCCCTTTCTCTGCCCTGCCCGTCCGGGGCACGCTTCTTATCTTTGCCGTCGCGCGAGGCGTCCTTGGCTGCTTTCCGAGCCTCACGCTCCCGACGTTCATTTTCCTTGCGGAGAGCCTTGGACTCGAACTCGTGCCATTCACCGTCGATATTAGTAAGTCTAATAATGCTGTCATCAGCCTGTTTCTCTTTTCTGCTGCTTGTCGTCCGTCTTATGCAGCCTGACACTTACTCGACGGCCTGCCTCGGCAGGGGCGCTTCCGAGGTGAAGTATTGGTGTCGCAGAGCCTCGGCCGCGTTCGGCCGCCGCGCCGGATCGTAACGAAACATGGATGACAGGAGGTCGAAGACAGCGGGAGTGAGCTTGTCTTCATACTTATCCGCAAACATGCTCTTCCGCTTGACCGTTGGTCGCAGCAGCTCGAACCAAGCCATGTCCACGAGGCCGGGCCACTCCTGGCGGTTCGGCGTCCCGAGAATATTGTAGATTTTGTCCAACTGGCTGAGCTCCGTTCCGTCGCCGGCGAAGATGGCATGCCTCGTGAATATCTCCACCATGACACAGGCAGCACTCCAAATGTCGACGGCGGCCGTGTACTGCGTTTCCCCCAACAGCAGCTCCGGCGAGCGGTACCAGATGGTGATGACCCGGTTCGTGTAGTCGAGCTGATGCCGCTTCGCATAGAAGCGAGCTAGACCAAAGTCAGCGAGTTTGAGAATGCCGTCGTTGCTGACCAAGATGTTGGCAGCCTTGATATCCCGGTGTAGCACACCCCGCGTGTGCAGATAGTCAAGACCCTCAAACAGTTGCTTCGCGAGATGCTTCCTCTGCGCCGGCTCCAACTTGAAAGTCGGATGGTTCAGCAGGCCGGTCAGGTCGTGCGAGAGGTATTCAAAGACCATGAAGCAGTCATTCTTTTCCACCATGACTTCTTGCAGGTTGACGATGTTGGTGTGTCGAAGAGACTGTAGCAGCTTGATCTCGCGCACGGCGGTGACGGGAAAGCCATCCCTCTCGCCCTCCATGCGGATTCGCTTCAAGGCCACGAGCCCCTTGGTGTAGACATTGAGGCCCTTGAAAACCTTGCCGTAAGTGCCGGATCCAACGACTGACTCGTTGCCGGGCTTTCTGAAAAAGACGGATTCGGACGCTGCTAATTCGGGTGTCAAGAAAGGTCGAGCCTTTTGTCTCCTAACCATCTTTCTGACTTTCCGTGTCCGCAGGCTGTGCTGGGGGCCATCTGGCGCTGTCCTCGAGTCTGCCCGCGGCCGGGTAGACGCGGGCTCTGTAGGAGCGCTGCTGGGTGACCCGTATTCTGTCTCCCTCCTTTGGGGTAAGGCATTGAGCTTTTGTGAAATTTCGGGCTTCGGCGCCGTGGGCGTTGGCTTCGCAGACGGCTTGAAGGAAAAGCTAAATTTTGCCTGTGAAGGCGCCGGGTTGGATGGCGCCGCTCGACAATCGGCGGCAGCATCTGCCCGCTTGCTGGGATCCGAGACCTCGTCCTCCGACGTCTTTGATGATTCCTTCAGGTCCTCTTCCATAGCCGGCGCCACCATATCGACCTCTTTGTTCCCATCGACAGGGCCCCCTATGACACTCTGACGTCTGCCAGCGCTATCTTCGGATGGAAATTCGTAGCTTCTGTGAGAGTGGGTTGACTGCTTCGCCGATCCCCAATGCAGGTTTTGCGGTGCAGATCCTCTGTAACCACCCCGGCCAAAGGAGCCACCGCGAAAACTCCCGCTTCGGTAGCCCTCACGGTGGCCACTTTGAGCATAAGAGGGCTGCGGAGGCGTAGAGTAGGAAGGAGAGTGGGGATGGCGCGAGTGATGGTGCTCTGGCGGGCCGCTCATACCACTGTAGCTACCATGGCCATGATGATACTGAGATTGATGATGACTGTAAATGGTCAGCAAGGGTAAATGCCAGCGCCTTGGGCGCTTGGCCACATACTGCTGAGGGGAGTACTGTCCGGCCCAGCCTCCGCTTCCGCTCCCTCCTCCTCCTCCTCCTCCTCCTCGATATGGTCCGTAAGGTGACGATAGAGACGGCGAGTTCTGGTAGGAGCTGCCGCGGGCCGGCGACAAGGAGTAGCCCCTGGCATCGCTCCCACGAGTTTCGTTACCGTTGAAAGAGTTATGCGTGTACAGAGGGTTGTTTCCGGCTCTGTAACTGCTCCGGGACGCCATTTCGTCGTCCAGTTCAGACCGGGAGGAGAAGTGAGCTTCGGGCGGGAGCTCCTCGCGTCTGTGCCCCCTGTATGGCGGAGGCGACCGCGGCGGTCCCTGTCGATATGGAGGTCGGCTTCCAGGATATTCGTGCGGGACGCCCCCGCCGTATGGCTGAAAGGATCTGCTGGAGCGAGGGGAGGGAGACGGCGGCCGATGGGTGGGCTCTCGAATGTAATCTCGCGTCGGGGATGGGCTTCGGGAGAAGGGAGGGGGCGGGTGTCTCGAAGATCGCAGGTCTCGCGACGCTGTGCGGCTTGAGTAGACCTCTTGCCTGATGGGAGACCGAGAGAAGGATGGTTGTTTGTAACGAGCGTAGGCTTCCTCGGAGCGAGACGGAGACCCGTAGGAATGAGGATGGCGGCGGTGCGACGGCTCAGCGTGGTGGTGAGGAGAAAACCGCCGGCGCTTCCTGCTTTCAGGATCTCGCGAGCGTCCCCTACTGTATCTTGTCGGGCTGTGAAGCTTCTTAGACCTCTTTCGATGCGAGTCGTCGGGCGAGTGAGTCGAATCTCTGTATCTCTTAGCGGTCGGTGACGAGCTAGGAACGTCGTGATCACGACTGCGGCTCCTTCGGGACGATTTTCCTTCCCCTGGCTCGGACTGCCACACTCTGCTCGCACGGTAGCCGGGGATGAGATCCTCCACGTCGGGCTCGCGGCCTACGAGGTCGACGGGGCGATGTCGAGGGCGATCTCGCGAGCGGTGGCCGTCGTGCGAGGACGGCTGCTGGCGATGGTGGCCTCTGATGGGGTCCCGGGGAGGAGACCCTGGTCTTTGAGAGGAGGTCACTCCTCTACCAGGCCGGACCCGTTCTCCGTGGTCATCGCTTCCACCAATGTCTCTCATGGCAGCATGTCGACGAGTTGAGGCTTTGGCAGATGCCACTGGCAGCGAGTAACGCCAGTAGAGTTTTAGCGCCTCGTCAGTAAATCGCCGCACCTTAGCCGAACTGCCGGGGCACCTGTCTGCCCGCCGCGTCCCGCCGCCGCAGGGGAGGGAAGAGAGGGGGCGTAGAGGCACTGCGAGGCAAGGAACTGTAAACCTGCCAGGTAGACAGGGCCAGCTGTTAACTGTTCCGTCCGGGCTGCGGGCTGTGTGTCCGAACGTTCGGCCACGACATCCGCCCGTGAGCGAAGCACGTCGTCTGTAAGACTGCGACCGCCTCGCCACAATCGTCCATCAGAACCTCCCGAGCAACTCCGTCACACGTCTGGAGTGTGCGAGGCACTACGAAATCCTGGCAAAGAAAAATTTACGTTCTCCCATCCATCCCTGCAATCCCACAAAGTCTTCAACTGAAGATTAACCGAAGACTAGAGGGCGCCTCTCTGTCGCAACTGCATCTTGAACCTTGCCATTTGCGTTTGGCATCTCTTTGCCGGGGGGGGGAAACTTGTATGCAGGAGCATGTATAGGAGGGTTATTTGGAGGATGAGGGGCGCCAAAAAAGCCGGCTAGGGGAGACGCCTGATCCCAACTGCGATGGCGACATCAGGACCACCAGGCGATGCAGTCATCATTTATCTTCCGTTGTAAAAAAAAATAAACTTGTAGCATCTCATTCCCGTATCTTGATGCGGGCGGAAAGGCATGACTGACTGACTTGATGGGGGCCAACTTGGAACCGGTATTCAGCGAGATGGTGTCGAGCGAGCCATCGTCTTGATAGATATCGCGCTCGCCTTGCAGGCGCACAGGATACGACGAAGACGGCTGTAGCAGGCGGCGATATGTGCAAGCGATGGACAGCCCGACTAAGAACTGGCGCGGCGACGTGATAGTCCGAAATTCAGAAACCTCTCCTCAAATGCTGCCGCAAGATCTCCAATCCATTACTGAACAGCTGGTCCAGAACGTCAAGTCGCATTGTGGTGCGGGAGGCCAAGACCTCAAGACACAGGTGTCAAGAAGGTGACGACACATATCCGGTGTCGAGAGAAAGGCCTCGTCGCAGACCCTACGAGGCTGCTGCGCCAGTTTTAGGCAGAGAGCCTCTGTTCCTTGGACGCTCGACGGTCATGCGATCGAAAGTCGACCATGGGGTTTTCGTTACGGCTATGGAAACGTCGGGCGGCAAGACCGAAACAAGCGTGGACCGCACCCTTCTCGGCGATCACGTGAGCTTTTCCACCCATGTCATGGCGCTAATCCCATTCGAGCTACCCCTATAGGAGCCTATGAGGTAAACTCGTAAAGGCGGGGCTTAGTAAGCAACGGCTGGCTTGTCCTACCCCAGCTTGCCTCTACACTCCTACACTCCACTGCTCCTGGGACGACGGCCCGAGACCCGTCTCGATATCAAGTGGCGGCCTTGGATCTTGTTCGCTTCCTAATACTACTTCCAGACGCCGTCTGGATCCCTGGCCCGTCACGTCAACTCTTCTCCTCGATAAAACTCGTCAAGATGGAGTGGTTGGGCAGAGCCAGGATCGCCTTCACTCACGCCTCGACGCCTATGACCATCAAGCTTAAAGACGGTTCGGAAACAGACCTCGTCAAGATATGTGAACAGGCCACGCCCCCGTGCCAGCTCAATCCGCTACTGTTTAATGGGCACATTCAGACCCTGTGGACAGCCACGCGGCCTCACGGCCCCAAGATCCACTACCGCCGCAAGTGCTTCGAAGCCGATAGCACGTCTTATCAAGGCACCTTTGCCGTCGACTTTGCCGTCGAGCCCTTCGAAGGTCATGACCCAGATTTGCCTTGGAGAACCCGCTACTTCACTGAAGAGCAGTTGAGAAACATAGGCTCCGACGATGCCAAGCCCATGCTCGTTGTACTTCATGGTCTGTCAGGGGGATCGCACGAAGTCTATCTGCGGCACGCTATCGCGCCTCTGCTCGGAGATGGCGGCTGGGGGGTATGCGTCATCAACTCCCGGGGCTGTGCGCGGAGCAAGATCACCAGCGGCATGCTCTACAATGCCCGGAGCACTTGGGATCTGCGACAGGTTAGTCAACGACCAGCCGATGGGCGCGCCTGAGCCATGCTTACAGGACTTAGACGGTGAAATGGCTGCGCAAGACTTATCCCAACCGGCCGTTGTTCGGCCTTGGCTTCTCTCTTGGCGCAAACATGCTCACCAATGTGAGTCGCCAGCCTATCTGCGCGCCATGGCTGCAAGTCAAACCAGTAACAATGGTGGCAGTACTGCGGCGAAGAGGGTTCTGAGTGCTTGCTTAAAGCTGCTATTGCCTGCTCGAACCCGTTCAAGTTGGACGTATCCTGCACGTTCCTGAAGGACAGCATCGTCGGAAGAGAGCTTTACCTCCGCTCCATGGCCAGTGAGTCTGGCATAATTAGCAGCGGCTCTGCCAGGGCTGACAGCGAACTTAGCCTCGTTAAAGGAGCTGGTAGAAATACACAAGAAGGAGCTGCAGCTCTACAGCGACGTGGACATGGAAGCAGTCAACAAAGTCACCTACCTGCCCGAGTTTGATCGAGCGGTCCAGTGCGTCATGTCGCAACGGGTTATAGGATGCAACGACTGACCAGACGTTGCAGGTGTCCGACTTGGGGCTATCCGACGGAGCAGGCCTATTATCGCGACGCCTCGTCGTCCGACGCCATTCTGGCCATCAGGATACCCTTCATGGCTCTTCACGCCACCGACGATCCGGTATGAAGACTAGCTCTTGTAATCGTTGACAGACGCCCCCTAACGTGGACGTAGATTGCTGTCCGTCAAGCGATTCCTTATGAAGAATTCGAGCAGAATCCGAGCACGGTTCTCGTCACGTCCTCGCTCGGAGGTCATCTTTGCTGGTTCGAACCGGGAGGGACCCGGTGGTTCCCTCGGCCGGTAAGTCGACTCGAGTACGACAGCCTCGAAACTACTGACATTCGCTCAGATATGCAATTTCTTCAACCGAATGGCTTTCGATGTCGATTTGGAAACGGTCACTCCTCTCGAGGGGCCGATGTGCTCTCGGACGACGGCAAGAACGACGTTCGAGCCCATGCGCCGTAAACTCAACCCCGTTGACACGTAGTCCGGCGCCGGTAGTGACGCAGGACAAATCCCACGAATACGGCAGGCCGTGGCTGCTCGATATTGGTGTAAATGCATCGCAATAAATGATATAGTAAGCATAGGTAGGGAGTTGGCATGCATGTGGATTTAGACTAGACATGTCTTCTTGATTCATCAGACTGGAACCCTCACACGTATGTCACTGAGCTTCGCGCGAGGTGCCCAAGATGGCGCCTTACGGACTCTGACATGATTCGACCGGACTCCAGGCGCCAAGGCAATTCAAGAAAGACGACAAAGTGAATGAGAGGTGAATCACATGAAGAGGGTGAAACTAGGCAAAGGAAACCTGTTTCCTGGGTTTCGTGGCCTTTGAGCCGGTAGATGTCAAGCTCTTGATGGACTCGTCAGCCATATCATCGTTTCGACGCTTCCGTTTTCTTCGCAGCGATTTCTTCGTGTCCTCGAGTGCAGCCTGCTTCTCCGCCCCTTTTTTCTCGGCCTCGGCCTTCCTAGCTTCACGTATAGCTTCCATCTGACGAGCCTTGATCATCTTGGACTCGATCTGGCCGTTCTTTTCCGCCTGCACGATGGCAATGATCGTTTCCAAACTCTCCTGCGCGAGTCTGTCAGCAACACGAGTCTCCAGGCCCGTCATTATGAAGATCGCACCGTGTCGTCGACAAAGACCTTGCCCTTCTTCTTTCCCGGGGGCTTCACAACGCCCACCGGGGTGATCATGTTCAGTTTTGGAATCCCCAACTCCTCGTCCGTGTACGTCTTCTTCTTGGGTTTCTTCGAGAGAGCGGCCGCGATATTCCTCTCCTTTAGCTGTTTCGACGGCGGGGCGGCCTTTGGCTTCGCCTTCGACTTGGTGACGCCGTCGGTAGATGATTTATTGGAACGCTTTTTGCGAGCGCCGCTCTGAGTTGCAGCGTGCTTGTTCTTGATCGTTCGCGTCCTCGAGGGTGCCATTGCGAGCGTTGACGACGGTCGAACGATGGGTGATGTGAATCAGAGTGAGGTTGGGGAGGGGAAAAAAAGAATGATAGATAAGACGATAAGATAAGAGCCTCGAGATAAGGTCAACTCTACTCAGATATGGGGTCTCTGGTTCCCGGGAAATCCTTACATAAGACATCTGACGACGGAGACAACTGAAGATTGCTTCTACATGCTGCTATTACATCCCCATCGTTTTGCTGCTTTTACCTGCAGAATGTCGACCCAACACCGCTCCGAACGCCTTGATCAGTGCCTGTTCTCCTAGCGGAAAACTGCAAAAAAAATGTGTGCCCTCTCGCCTTAATTGTGATGTCCTTGCTCGTATAGCTGGAACGACGACACCGAAGGGATCCAAAATCCCTTGTGCAACTCATCCGCACCATTTTTACCCTCGTTGTCGCGTCTCTCGATCTGATCTACGTCGGCATTCGTCAATTCATCAGCGGTCGTCTGATCTCGGACACTGGCGACCTCGGTAGAGTCGTCTCGGTCGTCGCGTCTTTGAAGCCGGGGAGTCGGAACAGCCGTGCGAAAGTCATCGGAGTGCACTGTCGCGGCATTTGATCGCATCTCACAGGAGTCATCGTCTCTCCCTTCAGGGAGGTCTCGATTATGCGACTCCGTTCCGTCCGCTGGGTCTGTGTGAGCCGCCTGTTCTGCCACGTCTGCCACTGATTCGCTTGCTATTGTCGAGGCTCTGCCGACGGGTAGACGCATAGCTCGGTTCAGTCTCTGCCGCCAGGTTGGCTGCTCCGGCGGCCGGGGGCTTGCAGGAAGCGGGCTAAGCGTCGCTTGAGTTGCCGCATACATGCTGCCGCCCGGCATTTGCTGGTGCCGTGTGCCTGGCGACGAAAGAGAATGGTGCTCCGCAAAAGCCACCGGCTGTGCTCTTGGAGGATTCTGCCCCTCAACATTGAACAAGGCCGGCTGATAAATGACTCGAGCCTGGTTCCCAGGCCAGTGCCAAACCACTGGCAGCTGCGCGATGACACCGCCGTCCGGTCCAAAACTGCGACGTGAGACTCGCCTCCCGCCAGGAAGCCGCACCGAACGGCGCTCTCGTCGAGATATGGCGGCCTTGCCCAGGCAGTGCATGTAGATGAGGAAGAAGACGACGGAGGCGAACGAGATGCTGAAGATGATGCCCGACTTTTCGGCTGCAGAAAGGCAGTCCCATCCGATGCAGCGTTTCAGCCTGCGGTCAAGGAAAGCCATGCCGGATTCGTCGACGATTAGGAGAAGAGTCTTAAGTAAATCAAGGACGTCAGTAAATGCCGCTAACCTCTGGCGCAGATGCAAGCTCCAGCTCACCGTGGAAGCAGTTCACCGAGGCCTGGAGGCATTCAGAAGCCATTCATTCATTCGCAAAATTGCCAAACGCTGAGCAGGGCGCGGAAAAGAGTAATTGAGGAATGGCAAGGGCCTTCACCGTGGCACCGACAGCTGCTATCGGCAATCTCAAATAGCTCGTAGCACACAAGCTCAGTGTTGGGAAATAAGAAGAATCACCATCTCGCGTTTCAAGAGGCCCGAAGGGTCCATTTCCTGGGTTGGCACAGAGCAGCAGCAATTACCTAGGCGATAGGTGGGTGGGTAGGTAGTAGGTAGTGGTAGTTGGCTGGTGGTCCATGCTCTCTGGCAGGGCAAGTCCGTGGTGGAATCAAGAGGTAGTCCGTAGTAGGGAGATAGGTAGGTAGTAGGTAGGTAGTAGGTAGGTAGTAGGTAGGTAGTAGGCAGGTAAATAAACCACTGAGCACACCTACCACCTACCTTCTGGGTGTGATAGACTGATAGTAGGCGATGCATATGATCTACAACCTACCTACCCAGCTATATAGGCGGTAGATAGATAGGAAGGAATGCAGTCAGCTATATCAGTGCTATATCAGTGCATCATCTTGCGCTCGCTGCAGCTCCCATCACACGACACGAGTAGTGTCTATGGCGGGCGGTATGACTATGAGTATCTGCCCGTGTACGAAAGTGGGCGGTACTGTGCTTTTAGCACTCTCCGCACGGACCGCTATCGACAAACCATCCATCCGTTTGTTCTCTCACTCCCTCCCTCCCTCCCAAGTTTTTCACGCGCGACGCATCACTTCGGACGCAGGCTTCTTCTGAGCCGGCACCTTCGGCGCCATCGCCGATCACGTCTTCGGATGACCCCCCTCTCTACTTCTCTCCCGCGACACGCTTCTTAGCTGCCCGTCGCAGATCATCGAGTCGCAATCATCCATCATCGTCATCATCATGGCGGCCTCTGTCCCTACCGGGACGGTCAACGGAGCGAACACGGGCGATGCACGTGCAACCCTCAACAGCATCCGCTTCTCCGACATCCCTTCTGCCATCGACATCCCCGTGCAGGGCGACCAGGAAGACGAAGCCGTCGAGATCGATCTCCTGGACCTCGTCGACGACCCGACCGAGCTCTGCACTCTTTTCGAAAACGAGCATGCGGCCAAGACGTACTGGATGACTGTGGCACTCGCCTACGCGAAACAGAACAAGATCGACCATGCCATCGAGATGCTGATCCGGGGAACCCCGACCATCACCGACCCTAATAATCCGCGCGACAAGGTCACCATGATCTGCTGTCTTTGTTGGATGTATTTATGGAAGAGCCGTGAGGCGCCGCGCGTTGCCCCTGAAGGCGTACCCGCTGGCGAGGCCAAAACCAAGGAGTACTATCTCCAGTTGGCCACCACTTCGCTAAACGATGCCGGCCGACTAAATCCATCCTTCCCTCCCATCTTCCTTGCCCGAGGTGTCGTACGTCTCCTCAAGGCTTCCCTGCAAGCGCCATCCAAGACTGCCAAGGGAAACGGTGATCAGAAGCAGGACGACCTGAAGGACTCCATAAAGAGTTTTGAGGACGCGCTTCGCGTCTCCCAAGGCAAAAACATGCTCGCGCTTATGGGAAAGGCCCGCGCCTTTTTCTCCATGCAGAAGTATGCCGAAGCTTTGGCTGCCTATCAGGATGTCCTGCAAAAGATGCCCGACCTTGTCGACCCAGACCCCCGAATCGGCATCGGCTGTTGCTTCTGGCAGCTGGGCTTCAAGCAGGATGCCAAGGTGGCCTGGGAGAGGTGTCTGGAGATCGATCCCGAGTCCAAAGTCGCAAATATCCTCCTAGGGCTCTACTACCTCGACGCCAGCGCCCATGTGCCTGTCAACAGCGAAGAATTCTTGAGGCTCTACAAGAAGGCCATGACGGAATACACGCAAAAGTCGTTCAAGCTGGACAAGAATCTTCCCCTGACCTGTTCTACCTTCTCCAATTATTTTGCCTCGCGTAAGGCGTGGGACAATGCGGAGAAGCTGGCACACAAGGCCATTCAGTACACGGACGTCAATGCCATTGCAAGCGACGGCTGGTATCTGCTCGCTAGAAAGGCACACTACAGCGGTGACATCGGAAAGGCCAGTGACTACTATCGACGTTCCGACGACGCCCGCGGAGGTGCCGATACCGGCTATTTGCCCGCCAAGTTTGGTGTGGCTCAGCTGTCCGTGATAAAGAACGACCTGGGCGAGGCCAAGCTCCGACTGGAGAAGATGATTCAGCAGTCCAAGAACCATGAGGCCATGATTCTTCTTGGAACTCTTTATGCCGAGGAAATCTTCGCCGCTCCAAGAAGCGACAACAAGGACGATAAGTCGGCCGATGTCAAAAAGGCCATTACCCTTCTTGAGGGCGCCCGCAACGCTTGGAAGGACCCTAAAAGGGTTCTCTCACCAGACTCTTCCGTTCTGTTGAACCTGGCTCGCCTGTACGAGACGGGCAGCCCCGATAAGGCTCTTCAATGCCTCCAGCAGGTGGAACAGCTTGAGTTGGAACAGTTACCTGACTATGAGCGTCCCAAAGACGCGACGGACGAAGTCGAGGCCCTGGCCGCCCTCAGAAAGCTTCTGCCACCGCAGCTGCTAAACAACATTGGATGTTTCCACTCACAAGCTGAGAGGCATGAACTGGCCAGCGAAATGTTCGAGGCTGCCCTGGGCGCTTGCATGAGGATCGTCGACAAGGACTCTGGCACGGACACGGATGCCCTGGTTTCGACAATCAGCTTCAACCTTGGGCGAAGCTACGAGTCGAGAGGCTTGGTCGACAAGGCAGTTGAGGTATACGAAGGGCTTGTTGCTCGCCACGGAGACTATACGGATGCCCGCACCAGACTCGCGTACATCAAGTTGCGGAGGAACCCCAATAAAGAGGGCCCTGATGCCGTTGCGAAACTGTACCAGGAAAACACCGGCGACCTGGAGGTTCGTGCGCTTTACGGCTGGTATCTCGGAAAGGTCCACTCGAGAAAACGGCCGGTCAATGTCACCGAGGATCACGAGTTTCGCCATTTCAAGCACACGCTGCAGAACTACGACAAGCACGATCGATACGCCTTGGTCGGCATGGGGAACTTGTACCTTCTGCAAGCGAGGGAGATGCGGCGTGAGACGCCTCAGGAGAAGCAGAAGCGAAGCGCTATCTACTGCAAGGCCGTCGAGTTTTTCGAAAAGGCTCTCTCCTTGGACCCGAGAAACGCCTATGCGGCGCAGGGCATTGCCATCGCACTCGTAGAGGACAGGAAGGACTTGAAGTCGGCTCTTCCCATCTTCAACAAGGTCCGGGAGACGATCCGCGACTCTCATCTCTTTGTCAATCTAGGCCACGTCTACTCAGAGCTCAAGCAGTATTCCAAGGCCATCGAAAACTACGAGACCGCCCTCTTCAGGGACGGCAAATCCAACGACCCGGTCATCATGTCGTGCCTCGGCCGGACTTGGCTCAATAAGGGCCGTACGGACCGCGATATTGACGCCTACATCAAGGCTTTGGAGTGCGCGGAAAAGGCAAGGATTCTTGCGCTGTCTCTGCGTTCAGGCGGGCTAACCGAGTGCACCCCACAGGCTCTTGAGGTCGCCCCTGATCAGGTACACTACAAGTTCAACGTGGCGTTTGTGCAGATTCAGCTTGTGACGACGATCCAGGCATTGCCTGAAAACAGGCGAACGCTGGAGCAGCTGGAAAAGGCGGCAGAGGGGTTAGAGGCCGCCATTGAGTCCCTCGACACGATAGCCACTCTTCCGCAAACTCCCTATCCGAAGCACGACGTGGAGCAGCGCGCCAACATGGCCCGCAATACGCTTCGCAAGCAGCTGGAGAGGGCCATCGGAAAGCAAAAGGAATGGGAGGAGAAGAATAAGGAGAAGATCCAGGCGGCACGACAGCTACGAGAAGCAGAGCTCCGGCGGCGCGAGGCCGAGCGCGAGGCGGTGCTGGCCAAAGAACGAGAACGCCAAGAGAAGATCAAGAAGGAACGAGAAGAAATGGCGGCCAAGGACAGGAAGCTAGCCGAGGAGCGGGCGGAGGAGGAGCGTGCCCGACTGGAAGCCGAGATGACGACGGACGAGGCTGGCGAAAGGGTGAAGCGCAAGCGCAAGCCCGCCTCCCGAGCGACCGGTGAGGGCAAGGCGAGAAGGTCGAAGAAGAAGAAGGGGAGCGGGCGTGATGAAGGCGACGATGAGTCTCAGGAGGATTCACGGAGCAAGAAGCGACGCCGCCTCACCAAGAAGGAGTCGTCGACCAAGTACAAGTCGGCGGAGATTGTGGTCGACAGCGACGATGAGGACGACGTAGGTGAGGGGGGCGAGGAAGAGCGGCGCGAGGCCTCTCATTCGATGGCCGAGGCGGGTGACGAGGGCGACGGTGACGGTGACGACGACGACGACGACGACATGGACGTCGACGGCGATGAATTCCAGCGCGACGAGGGCGGTGCTACCGCTGCAAACGGGGCCGCGGACGGGGATGAGGACGAGGACGAGGACGAGGACGAGGACGCGCCGCGGCGGCAGCATAAGCGGGCCCGGAGGGTCCCCGTCGTGGATAGCGATGACGATGACGAGGGCGGTGGTGTGGCGAGCCAGTCGGTTGACGAGGGCGTCGCGGATGAGGAGCTTCCGGATGCGGACGAGAAGTAGTGAATGGGAGGGAGCGTGCATCTCTCCTCGTGTACGTTATGCATGTGTATGGGTGGATGCTGCGGCGTTGGCCCCCCCCCCTTTTTCTCATTACACCTACCCTTGGATGAAGGTGTAGGGAGCGGCACACTTATGTATGTATGTATGTAGTAAGTACGGGGTAAACCGGGGAGGCCAACACTGTCGATAGTCTTGTCCTACTGCCGGGATCCTTCATAACTACTTTTCGACAGTCCATACTTTGCAGAGAGGACCGACGAATCGGCTCCCAGATTTTGGTAGGCCGACAGCCAGAAGCCGCAGACTAACGAACGAGTTCCACCTATTGCTACAGATATGGAACCGTACGGTCCTCGACGGTCATGAGAGAAGTTAAAAGGCAAAGACCTGGTCCCTGAGCTTGCTGACGGGACGAGCCTTGGCGAAGCCGAGGTCGTTCGTCACCCTCTTCATGGCGCTCACCATGGGGGGCGGGCCGCAGAGCAGGATCTTGACGTCGTAGGCGGGCTTAGGGAGCCATTTCTAGACGAGGGTAATTTGTCGTCAGTAGCGGCGGGGGGCACCAGTGGGTTAAAAGCTCACAGCAACCATGAAACCGCTGACATAGCCGACGCCGCCGATCCAACCCGGAGGAGGGTTCTCGAGGACGAAATACACGCGGATGCCTGAATCGGCCTTCACCAGGTCCTCCAAATCTTCCTTGAGCAAGATGTCCTGATTGGAGATGTTGGCAAAGATGAGGTCGACCTGGGTCCTGTCGCCGGTGGAGCGGCCGCGGACGATGGCGCGGATGATTTGAAGCATGGGAGTGATTCCCGTGCCGCCGGCAATCATGCCGAAGCGGCGGACCATGTTGGGTGTGTAGACGAAGGCGCCCTTGGGGCCGCGGACGCGGATCGTCTGGTTCACCATGAGGGAGGCCATCATCTTGGAGATGTTGCCCTGAGGATATGACTTGATGAGAAGGTCAAAGTAGCCGGGCTGGTGATCGCCCGAGATGGGCGTGTAGGAGCGGACGATCTCCTTGGTGCTGCCATCGGGCTGGGTCAGAGGCGCACCGATGGAGATGTGTTGGCCGATGGGCAGGCCGAGAACGGAATTTGCCGGCAGCTTGAAGCGGTAGCTGGAACATGGCAAGGTCAGAAGAGTGGGGAGCAGGAGGAGGAGCGAGCGAGCGGTAGAGACGACCGACATGGCGACATTATGCGATATGACCGTCTTCTCCAGGAGTTCAAACTCCTGGAAGACGTCTGGCTTGAGCACCTTTTTGATCTCTTCAGAGGCGCGGGTGAGCCCGGCCGATTGCTCCGTCGCGTGGCCAGAAGCGGTTAACTCACGGAAATTCCAGAAATTGTAGCCACCCAGGGCCAGGGCCAACAAGGCGGCATAAGGGGTCCAGTCAGCCTTGACGATGAGGGTTCCGAAGATGAGAAGGGCGCCGGGGATGTAGACGTAGTCGACGTAGTGGCGCGATAGCCACGAGGGCTGGTATTCGGCGACAGCCATGTGTGCGCGACAGGTGATTGGGTTACGAACTAGACAGGTTTTGTCCTTCTTTTCTTGTCCGAAGTTCCTCAAGCGTGAGGGCCTGTAAAGTCGTTTCGCCTATCGTGTCTGGAAGCTTGAATAGGTATGTACCTATACGTGTTCGTTCATTGGCCTGTTTGCTAGCCCGTTCGATTCATCAGCATCGAATACGGCGAGGGAAGAAAAAAGCTTTAGGCTGAAAACTCCTGGTGTACGTTTCTCCTTTGGTGCCTTGGGTTCCCTGTGACTAGTTTCAGGCTTCCCTTGGACTCTCGACAGGGCGAGTAGGTTTGTTGTTGATACTCTTTTTTCGAGGCCTCTCTTTCACTCTATAGATGCTCGGCAAGAGGTAGCCGAGAAGGAAGACGCAGGTGGCGAGAGCGGAGAGGTCTGTATCTCGATAGGACCAGCTTAAGCGGTTTGGATAGATGTGCGTCTCAGAGGCGTTGTTGAGATTCGACGGATGGTTTAGGGGAGGGTTTTGGGCTGGACCAACGCCTTCTGGAGACCTCGAAAGTCACGAGACACAGCCTAGTATAGGGTAGGGTGAAGCATTTTTGCTGTCTCGGTATGTACATACATACATGTATATGAATATCATACGTATATATGTATGTACGGATAACATCTTGAAGTTTGAATCCTTTGAAAACTACGAGGCAGAAGAGAAGAGAAAGAAACATTATCGAAGCCCCATGTATCGTGATTTCGGAAAAAAAGAACCGTCTAAAAACAGTAACAGGAGATGGTCAGATTCTTGCTGCTGACCCCCTTGACCAAAGATAGCATCCAAGCTCGAAAAGATTTCTCGTGTCTGGTGGATGCCACGTCTGCAGCCAGCTGACTGTAACTGTGTTAGTCTGTGACCGATGCTACGCGAAAGTTGGCAGACCCAAGCTCGCGGTTGCAGGGCATCCCGGTGGAGGCAGACGTCATCATCATCTTGTAGGTGAGTGGATGGATGTATAGGGTAGGTCGTCAATTAAAAAAAAATATGCAGGATTACGTATTATGTGTACGGATACATACAGATCAGTTTGCAAGATTGAGGATGAAGCACAGGCTGCATAGCCGAGGTTCGCGAGAAGCCATGCCGGGAGAATAACGGATAAAAAAAGACAGCAAGGCGTATTGTATGTAATTGATTCAGCTGCAGTTGTTTGTATAGGCTTGGCCGACGTCAGACACGTTCATATCCTATGTGTTTTTTTATGTACATACATATGTACATATGTATGTACTCCATACATTCAGATCGACGTGACAGGGCTGGAATTCGCCATGATTGGCTGCCTACCTACCAAAACAGCGTGGTTGACGATGCCGAACGTCCAGGCTAGGCGAGTCAGCAGCTTTACCGGCCATGGCGGCGGCTGACCGGCTATGGCTGGCGGGGATGATGACGATATCTGTTGTTGTATGGTGCCAACTTTTTTTCTTTTTTCTTTTTTTTTTTTATTTTTTGCCGCAAGCGAGATATCGAGATCTACTGCTTCAGGTTGAGTACATACGTCCAACCTGTCTACCTGCAACCAGTATATTGCATGTCCGAATATCCATATCTCGGACGCATGTCCGTAGAGTTGTAGGCAATTCAACAAAGGTGCTTAGCACGTGCTACATGTACATACATGCAGTCCATACTGCGCAGCGCACGAACGCGCCTTCCAATGATCCTGACTGTATCCGTCCGTACCTGGCTATCTGCTGGGTATCAGTCTCAAGCACCTGGATAGATAGACGACCAGGTACCTACCTATCTACTATCTCTACTACGAGCCCATCTAAATAGATATCTAGCTACCTACCGCCTACCAGACAAAGCCACCATCTCGACTTCTCCAATCATCCATCCCTCCCTCGCATCCATCCCTCTTGATTTGCCCCCCTTCCCCCTTTCCCCCTCCCCTGCGCTGTTGCCCCGTGGAGCCGCCGGCTGAAACCCTTGCACCTGGTCCCTTGTCCGTTTGTATGTATTCATGATTTGATGTGCCGCTGAAAGGCGAGGCCAAGCTCCGCAGCTGACGTACGTGAGCTTTCAACCATGCCTGCATCTCGAATCCCATAACCCCCTCCACCTCCCTTGCCCGACCTATCGTCCCGCCCACCGCATCGCAGGTGCAAGCCGTCAAAACATCGGCTGGACCCTTTGTTGACTCTCGCCTGTCTCAGCCGCCGTACTTGCCTGGCCTGCCCGCTGGAACGCGCCCTCCGGTATTGTGGCCGTCCTCGAATCTCCGGAGCTCGAAACACCACGTGTCGCTCGACGAAGGCACTCGCCGCCGGTCATTGCCCGCAACGTGCCCAAGTAGGTGGTCAGATAAGCTGCTTGCCCGTCCCTGCCTCGCCCTTTCCGACGGCCTCGCCTACCCGTCTTCCAAGTCCGAACGCCTATATCGTTGCGTGCTATCGGCTCCAGGCCCATGACGATATCCTGCAGTCGCTCACCTATTCACTCGTTCCCTGAGTGACTTCTGTCGGTACGGGAAGTCGAGCTCGCCAAGCGCGCGGATTGTGGCTGAGACACCTGCGTCAACAGCATCCCTCGCGAGGCACCTGTCTTGAACCTTGCCTCCCTCTTTCTCGCTCCCCGCCACGAATCCTCCCCTTCTGCCATCCGAGAGAGTCAATCCGAGAGAGTTGGGCCGTCCGCCACACCCATCGCCATGCACTAGGCTCCGGTCATCCTGCCCATCGAGACAGCAGAGCCCACGAGCAGCCATGAATCTGGATAGGCGGAAGTGGAGGAGCTCGTCTGGCCTATTCCTGGGTCAGCAGCCGGTCGGCCCACAGATGGACCCGAACAAAAAAATGAAGTCAGACTTGCCCGTCGTCAAGACGCAGCGAGTTTTCTCTCGAGCTCTGCGCTCTCTCAGTAGCTCCTCCATGGACTCGATGGCTGCCACCTCGATACGAAGCTCCTCCTCCACTCGCCGGCTGCAGAAGACCCCGTCCAACGCGAGCTCCATGATCGAACGCTTCCATCGCAGAGTTTCCAGGGACTCTAGTGCCAACGGCTCCGTCTCCGAATCGCCGGGAAACCCCGCTGCCGACGGTTCGCAGCCATACTCCACCATGGCCCTTCTCCAGTACGGCCCTCTCAAGCCAGATGTCTCGCTGCTCAAGGCTCGCTCCGAATATCTCGTTTTGTCGGATCAGTGCCTGGTCAAGTTCTCAAGCGGCGAGGCAGCTAGAAACGCCTTTCCGCAGCTCGACAAGGCCAGAGCTCAGGCTCGCGACGCATCGCCCTATCGTCATGCCCCCGGCAGGTCCTCGTCGTCTGGCGAAGCGCGTCTCGATATTCCCCTGCATGCCATCGTCGCGGCATTTGTCGAGGATACCCCGGGATACCGATCCGGCATCGAGATATGGTGGTTTTCTCCATGGCCGCGTCTGGCATACTGCAGAGCCCATCTACACTTTGCTCTGTCCAGGGAGAGAGACGACTGGCTGGCTTCCATCCACCGCGCCTATAGGGCGAGGCTGAGGAAAGGTCCGGCGACCTACCTCATACCGGACAACCTCAAGGCTCGCATCGAACACATTGTTCGCGCCGGCGAGGGCTTGATTGACGAGACTCCCCAAGTCTCCATTTTCCCCGTCGCAAGGCGTGTCTTTGGGTCGCACCAGAAGCAGTCGTCCGCCGACGAGGCTCACGACAACGCCGACTCGTCCTCGTTCTACTTTGTCATCGGACCATGCATGTGCCACTTTGTAGAAGCCCTCAAAGCTGACCACTCGACCCTCCCCGGCGACCTACGGATCAAGGCCACGTCCCACGGGACTGTGACCCTAACCCGATTTAAGGCGTCGGTGGCATCGCATGAGCAGCGGTTCGTCGTGTGCTTCCGGTAAGTCAAACCCCCTCCTACGTCACACCCTTCCCCCGGCGGTCACTGATCTTCGCAGTTCGCCATTCGGCCCAGAATCCCGCCTGGATCTCGCCAGTGTTCAGTATCGGCGCGTTATCGAAGCCTTGACCAAGGCAGACCGCATCCTTAAACCAATGTGGCCGCAGCACTTCCAGCAGGTCATATTCGACATCAGGGGTTTGCCACCACCACTACAGCTCACCTCGGGAAACGATCTAGGCGGCCTTAAGAGAAGTCTTCAGGCCTACTGCGCTGCCTACCAAGTTAGGGTCCCAGAATGGAAGATTGAGTGGAATACTGCTCCGCAGCCCGCCTTCCGGCTGCTCCCGCCCACCGGCGAAAAGTACTCGTCGCTGCAGCTTCTTGCCGTCTTTCGTGCCTTGCGTTACAACAGTTTTTTCAAGGCCATTTCATTTTGCGGCGTTGACCTTTCCCCCTTGGCCGGCAAGGTCGATCATTCGCAATACGGCGATGCCGTCGCTTACAGGTCTTTGAATGGTGAGCTCCTCCACCTCGCCAACCATGGCAACTGTGTCAGAGACTGACACGAGACAGGCCTAAGCATAACAGAAGACCAGCACGAGGTTCTGTTGCAGGCTCCCATACTGGAGCGAGAAATGCACGCCTTGACCTTTGCCTCGGAATCGATCAGAAGCATTGATGTGACAGATGTTCTCGGAGGCTGGGGGCAGAGTCGATCCTCCGTGACCTCGGAACTGGTGCGTCCTATGCTGATACTCTGGAGGCAGCAGCTCTGCGTCTGTCACAGCATCTCTTTGTCCGGCAATCCGCTTGCCTCACAGGATGTGGACGAACTCAGTAAGTCGACCCAATGAAGCGTCGGCGGAGCACTTTCTGACGTCCGCCCCGTAGCCAACCTACTCGACCAGGGCCCGATCCACTTCAAAAAGCTTCATTTGGCGAGGTGCGCCCTGGGTGATACCGGGCTACTGAAGCTGTGGAAGAGCCTCGCAAGCCAGGCTTACTCCCTGGAATTTCTTGATACCTCGGACAACCAAGGGTCTGTTCGATTCGAGACGATTCAAAGCACGCTGAGGCGGATGAGGCGGATCAAGAGACTCGTAATATCCGGAAACACGCGCATTGCCTCGGACGGAGCCTTGCTTGATGAGACGACCATGAGCCTCTGGGCGCTCGAGGAACTGGATCTCTCTGGAATCCCGGTACGTCGTACTGGACAAGGCGGCCGTGGGAGGCCCCCGCGCTAACATGTAGGCAGCTCAACGATAAAACGGTCAACGTGCTGGCATCCTATCTCGGTTCGGGGCAGTCGCAGGACTTACGGGCGATGCGGCTGAACAATTGCGGTCTTACGGGAAGGCAAATCTCACGCCTCTTCCGCGGAATGGGTCAGGCGAGGCGGCTGACGCTTCACCTGGGCGGCAATCGCCTGGATGAGGGCATCGACGACCTGTGTGGGGCCATAGCCTGCGGATACGGCCCTTGGAGCCTGTTTCTGCAGATGGTCGAATTCGCGCAGGAGATGAACTACATCAAGCTCATGCGAGCCCTCACCGTCAACAAGACGGTCGAGTGCCTAAGCCTGGCCGGGACGGCCATGACGGACGCGGCCAGCAGCACGGCCTGCCAGGCCGTGTCAGATTTCTTCTCCAAGAATAACACGGTGCGCTTCCTCGACATATCCGGTTACGACTGCAAGCTTGATGAGGGTCGCCTCGGTAAGGAGTTCTCACGAGCCCTGAGCGGCATACGACGCAACACGCGAATAGAGCACCTCCGCGTACGGAGCCAAATGCTCAACGTCAATATCGGAGATCTCGCGGAAGCAATCTCGGCCAACAAGGCGATGCAGACGCTCGACTGCGAGGGCAACGATTTTAATCTGTCCAACTTTCGGCATCTCAGTAAGAAACTCCTGGACAACCTGACAATTAGGCACTTTTCTGCATTCTCAGACCAAGAGCTCTCTCGCACGATGCGCAAGTCGGTGTTGAGCGCTGATACAGACGCTCCCACCCGGCGGCAATCGGTCATGTCCAAGTTCCTGTCGGACAAGTCACAGGTTTGCAAGGAAAAGCTGGCGGCACAGCAGTTGCAGGATCAGTGGGACTGCGTCAAGTCTGATCTGGAAGGCATCCTGGCGAGGAACCAGGGATTGTTCGAGGTCAAGGAGCAGGCTCGTTCCGGGTTTTCCCGCGGAGCGGGTCGCCGGGATAGCGACGCAGAAAGCGACTTCGTGTCCGCATTCGGAGGTTTGGCGCAAAAAGACTTTGACGCACGACGTGCGCATGGCTATCAGGGCTCTACGTCCCCGACGAGGCAAGCGATGTCTGAAGCAGCAGTGGTCGAGAGGCCGAGAGACGATGCCGAAAGGCCGGCATCGATGGCGTCGTGCGAAGTTGCCGTCAGTCCATCGACGGACGGAGCGAGCACACCGGATGCGCCAAGCCCTCCCGAGCTGGAAAGCCCGGCAGATGGGGGGTTCGGCTTTGAGGACGGACGAAATGCGGTGACGGTTCTGGACGAGGCGCGAGACGGTCTGTGGGAGGGCAGCGATGTGGACAGCGGCTTGCAGATGAAGCGGTACCGACGCCTGGTCGGCCAGTCGACGAACCGCATTGAGGAGGAGACGGAGATGGCTCGGAGGCAGCTGGAGGAGGATTGACGAACGGTTGGACACATGACGGAATCATTCATGCATGTTTCTTTTTGTCTTCTTCTCGTATCTTCAGCCCGATACCCCTTTTCTTATGTCTACCCAGGTGGTTCTTCTCTCTTCTTTCTATGTATATTTGAGAATAAACGAAGCTGTTAGTTGACATATATATATCTACCTACCGATGCATAGTATAATAAACTGTTCAGTCCGGGAAGACCCGAGTCAGTTGATGCCATGCTCTGACGTAATCATCAGAGGTCCGAGGGGAACACTCTCTCTCCGCGAGGGGGCCAGCGTAGCCTCAGGTAGGAGACTGAGCGGAGTCGGCTTGTAGCGAGACTTTGGAAAGGTGAGCGTGGCACCAACTTACGGGCCAAACCCAGTGTGACAGCGCCGCAAGTACGTTGAAACAGCGGTACCGATACCAAGCTCGTGGCCGGCACCACGGAAAAGAAGCAGCAGTACCCGTAGCCTGTAGGTCCTAGGCCGCCTAACGTTTACGTATGTACCTACCTAGTAAGTGGTAGCAAGCCCAGCCCAGCCCAGCCGCCTCCGTAACCCCAGTTTGGGCTTTGATCCCTTCAAGCAATCCTCCTCCGCACCCTCTTCGAGACTCACCCGCGGACGGGGGCCGTTGTCCTATCTTGCAAACACGCAGCCATGTACTCCAACTCGAGCGCCTTCCTCGGTGGCAATAGCCAGAGACCCGGCGGCCCCCAGCAGCATCAGCAGCAGCAGCAGCAGCAGCAGCAGCAGTATGGCGGGACGCCGTTCAACCAGCAGCAGCAGCAGCAGCCCTTCGCGCCGCAGCCGACAGGCTTTGGCCAGCAGCCGCAATACACGGGCTATCCCATGCAGTCTCAGCCTACGGGGATGCAGAATTCGCAGCAGTATGGGGGGTTCTCCGGCCAAGGGCAGCAGCCGCCTCCTATGCCGCCGATACCTTCGCAGTACCAGCAGCAGCAGCAACAGCCGCAGTTTCAACTATCGCAGCCAACCGGTATGATTTCGTCCCAGAACAACTCGTTTTCGTCTATGCAACAACAACAGCCCCAACCGACTGGCTTGATGGCCCAGGCTACCGGCTTCATGCCTCAGCAGCAGCAGCAGCAGCCGCCGCCGCCGCCGCCCCTGCCTCAACAGCAACTGCCTCAGCCGACTGGCTACATGCCTCAGCAGCAGCCTCAGCAACAACAACAGCATCAACCTTCTGGCTTGATGCCCCAACCCACCGGCTTCATGCCTCATCAGCAGCAGCAGCCTCAGCAACAACAACCTCAGCCTACCGGTTACATGACACAGCACAACAACTCGTTCTCTTCTATGCCGCAGCAGCAGCAGCCTCAGCCCACCGGCTTGATGCCTCCGCAGAACAACTCCTTTTCATCATCGCCGCAACAATCGTCGGCAAACTCGCAGCCTGCTGCTCCCATCAAGTCGCAGCCGACTGGCTTTCATGAGATGGCTCACTCCTTCCGCCTCGGAGGATCAGGCCGCACCGAGAGAAAAAAGACGAATCAGATCCCAAACTTCAGATTGTCCTTCATTACGGCGCAGGATCAGGACAAGTTTGAGACACTCTTCAAGTCTGCCGTGGGCGACAGCTCGGCGACGATGACGGGCGAGAAGGCGCGCGACTTGCTGTTACGTTCGCGGCTTGACGGTGACTCTCTCTCCCACATATGGTACGATGGTCCAGCATCAGAAATGTGTTGGCATGTTCTAACTCGGTTTTTCTCAGGACCCTCGCCGACACGACCCGTGCGGGCGAGCTCTATTTTCCCGAGTTTGCTCTCGCCATGTACCTCTGCAACTTGAAGCTCAGTGGCAAGTCTCTGCCTCCCGCGCTTCCGGAAGTGATAAAGAACGAAGTCGCGAGCGTGGTGGACATGGTTGGATTTAGTGTGGTCGATGATCAATCCAAGTCGAGCAATAACAACTCGTCGTCGACGGCCGCTCAGCAGCCCCAACAGCCGCCCGACTCCCAACTGCTTCAGTCTCAGATGACGGGCTTCCCAGGACAACAGACCGGCTTCGGGGCCCAAGGTCTTCAGCCTCAGCCAACAGGTTACCCTGGGATGCAGCATCCGCAGCCTACCGGCTACGGTCCCCAAGGTCCCATGGGGCCCCATGCCCACCGGCATGGGCCAGTCGATGGGCGGCGGCATGGGCATGGCCCCCTCTCTCAACGCCCAACCGACGGGGCGCCCGGGGCAGTGGGGACTCGTCAACGCGCCCGCTTCGGGTTTGCCCAACATCGACGTGCTGCAGGCTCGGATGATGCCCCAGCCGGGCCGCGAGGCCGGTTCGTACACTACTCAGGGACTCCAGGGCAACGCTGTGATACCGTGGGCCATCACAAAGGAAGAGAAGACGCGGTATGATTCCCTGTTCAGGGCTTGGGATGGGCTCGGTAAGGGCCACATCTTCGGCGACCAGGCGATCGAGATCTTCGGCCAAAGCGGGCTGGAGAAGCCCGACCTCGAAAAGGTTTGGACCCTATCCGACAACGGCAACAAGGGTCGACTCGATCTCGACGAGTTTGCGGTCGCCATGCACCTGATCTACCGAAAGCTCAATGGCTATCCCCTGCCCAACGCCTTGCCCCCTGAGCTCGTGCCCCCCTCGACTCGCAACTTCAACCAGTCCATCGGCACGATAAAATCGATGCTGCACCAGGAGTCGGACATGCGCAAGACCACCGGCGCATCGCTGCTTCCGCAGAAGACTGGCGTCAGCTACATGAAGAACCGATCTTTCAGGGGGGACACGGGGAGGTCGGCTTCGGGGCGCAAGGACGCCACCGTCTTCCGCAACGACGATGAAGAATTCGGATACAGGTCCAGCGCGCGGCGTAGGATGGGCAACAGCGCTGTCCGGTCTGAATCACCGTCGTCGGTCGCATCTGGCGACGACATGACAATTGAGCAGCTGCGCAAAAAGATTAAGGAGAAGCAGGTCTTGCTGGACGCCATGGACTTTGATGACGAGAAGAACGCTGAGGAGGATGACGTGCTCGACAGACGCGATCGTCGACAAGCGGAAGAGCTTTACCGTCGCATCCGACGCCTGCAGGGCGACATCGACGCGCACCCCAACGCCCCGGCGGCTGGCGGCGGCGACTCGGACGCGGAAAGGCGTACGCTGATGCGCCAGCTACAGAATCTCACCGACAAGGTGCCTGAACTCGCGTCACAGGTTCGAAAGACGGAGAAGGCCATCATGGAAGCTCGGCTGGAACTGTTCCGCATCAAGGACGCCAAGGCCCACCCGGGCAGCGGTGCGCCCATCGTCGGCACCGGCCCCGGTGGAAGCGTGACGGAGTCGGACCGGCTCAAGGCCCGAGCCAAGGCTATGATGCAGCAGCGGACGGCCGCCCTGACGGGTAAGAAGATGGATGCGGCTCCGGAGGACTTGGACGGTCCCAAGCGGCTGGAGGAGGAAACGATCAAGGCCAAGAGCGAGAAGGAAAGCAACGAGAGCATGGTCCGCGACGTGGAAGAGAGTGTTGGGGACTTCGCCCGGGGCATCGGTGACAGTCTAAAGGAGGGGCCCAGGGATAACAACAGCAGTGAACACGAGAAGCGACGGTGGGAAGAGGGCCTCGGGGTGGAGGACGAAGTCCGGGACTTTATCTTCGACCTTGAGCGCGAGAGCCGTAACGCCCGTCTCCGCGCCCGAGAAAAGCGCCCGTCACAGCCGCCGCCGTCGACGCAGGACTCGCGCCCCCCAGAAAGAGCTGCCAGTCCGCAGGCCAGCAGCAGCCCTTCGCCGGCGCCGCAGAACACGGCGGGTGGTGGTGGTTCCTACGCTTCCTACAAGACGGCCGAGGAGCGTGCGGCGTTCATCAAGCAGCAGGCGGAGCAGCGCATGGCCGAGCGTCTGGCGGCATTGGGCATCAAAGCCCCTAGCTCCAAGGTAGGGGAGAGCGCGTCGCAGCGGGCGGAGCGTGAGAAGTCGGAGCGAGCTGCCAAGCTCAAACAGGCGGAGGAGGAAGATGCGCGCAGGGAAGCCGAGCGTCAGGCACGAATCGCCGAAGAACAGGGGGTGCCACCGCCGACGGCGGCAGCGGCCGAGCCCGCCAAAACCGGGCCCAAGCGACCCCCTCCGCCGCCCAGCAGGAAAGCTACGAAAGCGGACAATTCCGAAGGGACGCAGGCCGCGCGGGCTGCCGAAGAGCAGAGACTTGCTAGGGAACACGAAGAGCAGCAGAGAGAGACTCAGGAAATGGAGTGAGTGTTGCCAACAGGTCCCGCCGCCGAAAACGATGTCGTCGGGCTAACCAATGAATAGGGAAACGGCCAAAGAAGAGGAAGACGAGTTTGAGAAGGAGCAGAAAGAGACGGAGGCTCGTCTGAAGGCTCTCGAAGAGCAAGTTCGACAAGGGAAGCTGAAGAAGGAGGAAGAGAAGAAGAAGAAAAAGGCAGCGTTGGCGGAAGCCAAGGAGAAGGAGGAGAAGATGGCGGCACGAAGGGCAGAAATCGAGGCCGCCAAGCAGCGCGAGGTCGAGCTCCAACGTCAGCTGGAGGCCATGGACGGTGACGGGTCATCAGACGAGGGCGAGACGCAGGAGCAGGAGACGCGAGAGGTTCCAGAAGCGAAGCCGAATTCGCCACCTCGGACAGTGGTGACGTCGCCTCCAGCCGAGACGACGGAAAGCAAGAACCCGTACTTTAAGATGATGAGCCAGCCGTCGGAGACGGCGACGTCATCAGCGGTTGCCCCGGCGCCGGACGGGCCACCTCAGCCGGATCCGTCGACCAACCCATTCCATAGGATGACGCAGGGCAACAAGGCGGCGCCGAGGTCCGGCCCGGTGACTCGGAAGCGAGCGGACTCGGAAGACTGGGGTTCAGACAAGGACGATGACGAGGACTCGGAGGACGATGAGCGGCCCGGTGGCGGCAACGCGGCCCAGCTTGCGTCCATCTTGTTCGGGACGATGGCGCCGCCGCGGCCGCTGTCGGCGGCTGGCAGAGAGTCGCGGGCGGACAGCCCGGCTCCAGCAGGCGAGGAGGCACCGGCGGCCGAGCCCGATTCGTCGCCTCCCGTACCCACATCAAGCGCGCCGCCGCCGCCGCCGCCGCCGCCGCCACCGCCAGGACCGTCGGCGGGCGCGGCTCCGCCTCTTCCGCCGCCTCCTCCTCCTCCTCCTCCTGCTCCTGCTCCTGCTCCTCCTGCTCCTCCAGGGGCGGGTGAAGGACCGTCAGCGCCGCCCTCAGGTGGGCGGCCAGCAGGATTTCTGGGCGAGATTCAGATGGGCAAATCACTCAAGAAGACGTCAACCAAGGACAAGAGCGGGGCAGCGGTGGCGGGGCGGGTATTGGACTAGTCCGGTCTGTCGACTGTGGCGATCCCTGGCAAGCTGGCGAAGGGGGACGGGAAGAGGTCTCTTGAACCAGAGCGAGCTTTCTCACTTGTTCTAGCTAGTTGTAGGTATGTTCAACGAGCATTCGGGGCAGCATAGCGGTGGAAGCCGGCCGGCCGGACAGGCGTGAAGTCGGGAAGATGGCAGGAATTTGAGGAATAGAATGCAGGTCTCATCGGGGGTTTGGAACGGGCAATAGCGGGCCGATAATAGCATCGCATGTATGTATGTACATATGTATGTACTAACATATGTATGTACGTGCACATACATTTGTAGGCAGGTAGGTAGGTATGTGTGTAGTAGGCCTTTAGTACCTAGGTAGGTAGGTAGGTGTCTAGTAGGTAGACAGGTAGGTATGTATGTATGGATGTATGTAGTAGGCGTGCACGCGGGGGAGTGTCTTGAAAGCAAGATCAAGGGTTGCGGCGATGGCTGTCAGTCATCTCGATGGGATGGGGTGGAACGGGCTGTCAGGGGGGTCCCCGGTAGGCGCATGAGAGATCTCCAGGTTTGCATGACGCAGTCTAATAACCTGTCTGTCGTCGGTGGCCAACAAGGGTGGCCTTGTCGGTCTAGAGAGAGGAAGAAAAGAAGACGGTGTTAAGTCAGAAAAGAAAGAGACGCGTAACATAGCTCCGTAAAGAGTAATCCCGAGTCTCTTACGAGGAGAAATTTTCTCTGAGACACACAATGGAACTTGTTGGGTTGATGGAACGAACGGGTTAGTATAGTACATACATATATACATATGTACATATGAATATGATGAACCGGAGGATGAACCGGAGGATGAACCGGAGGATGAACCGGAGGATGAATGTGCGTGGCTGCTAGGTAGGTGGGTGGTGGTGGTAAGTTCCATTCGACTTAGCAGCTACCTAATCGATAGACTTATAGAAGAGATGTGAAGATATCCGTATACCAGTCAGTATAACGGAGAGGTCCGCTCTTGGGAGGAAGCAGGCGCCTAGTAGGTAGGTGGTAGGGAAGAAAGAAAGTTTGTATACGAGAAACGTGATCGGACCAGGGAAGGGGAGGGAAGAAGGAAACAATTATTGGAGAAGGCTGTCATTATGCATTCATGCGGCTCATGCTGTCCGTCATGTATGTACAATGTACATAGATATTTAATTTTTTTCTTAATTTAGTGAGAGAGGAGGAGGAGGAGGAGGAGGAGAAGAAGGAGAAGGAGAAGGACACATGGCTCTGCGAGTTTTAGTGTTCATGTAAGTAGAAGGCATGTCTGTGAGGCGAGGCGAGGCGAGGCTGCGAGGCTGCGATTTGAGCCAGGTGGTAGTTGGTGATCTCCGATTGGCTCGTGAAGTAGATGGTGGGGCCGGCCTTGCTCCGTACGCTACGCTACTAGGTAGGTAGCTGGTACCTGCTAGTTGATGTACTATCCGTACATACATATGTACATATGTAAGTATGTATGTACTAGCGGCGGATGCCTAAAGACGCACGAAAAGTGAAAGTGAAAGAAGATGGTGTAGAGAGAGAGAGAGAGAGAGAGTGTGTGTGTGTGTGTGTGAGTGTGTGTGTGTAATGTGTTACTACAGGATGGATGAGAGGATGGATGAGAGAGAGAGAAAGAAAGAAAGAAAAAAGAGTCAGACAAGAAAAAAGATAACTAACTAACTGTCTCTCGGCCTCATGATGCGGGTAGAACATGCTTGTTCTCGGACGGTGTCTGATGAAAAGGTTGCATGTCTCTCTGCCGAAAAAAAAAAAAAAATATCTAAGGAGGGTCTTTTCAGAAGGTCTTTGGACAGGTCACCGCTTTTTATGTATGTATGTATGTGTGTGTGTGTGTGTGTGTGTGTGTGTGCTATACAGCTGTGCTATACAGCTGTGCTATACAGCTGTGCTGTCCCTTGCGTCAGTTGAACTCAACCCTCACATGGATGATATGATATCAACCTTCTCCTTGCGTTATCTCTGTTAGCTACCTACCGGCCTACCTACCTAGGGACTCAGGTACATACATGCCTAGGTACTAGATATCTAGCTACCTAGGTAGGTAGATAGGTAAGGTAGGTAGGCAGGTGGTAGGGAGGAATAGGACCTTGAATTAGTAGGTACTAGGCAAAGGTTAGATAGAATGCTACCAGGTAAAGAAGAAAGCGGGTTAAATTTCGACGTACATACATATGTATGTATGTATAAATGAATGTTCGTTTTTTTTCAACCTTCTTCCTCCCCTTCCCCCTTTCAGTTTGGTTAGGTCCACGAGATAGTACATATGTATGTACATACATGCCTTGTACATACATATGTATGTAGGTATGCTTGTACCTATATACTTACATACATACATATGTACGTATGTACATACATATGTCGAGAAATGCAGTGACGCGTTCTCCGGCCGAGTCCACAGCGCCTTGTCCATTTCTTTGCCTGATTAGTAGGATTTCACAGAAAGCGGGGCTGGTTTTAGTGACTGTGAGTTGGAAGGCAAGTACCCACTGGGTAGCCGAACCTCTCGCCGTCACACACTCACTCACACACTCTCAGTCTCTCCTCACACACACACACACACACACTCT
>LKCN02000021.1:0-52486 GCA_001633055.2 Ophiocordyceps polyrhachis-furcata BCC 54312 | reverse complement strand
ACGTCTCGGTCCGGGCTCCCGTCATCTCGCGAGAACCTCATTGCTCATTACCGTCACCCCATCACGTTCCCCCCTTTCCCCCTTCCCTCTCGCCCTTTTTTTTCCCCTTTCCGATTTCCCTTTCCCCCCCCCCCAAAAAAAAGGCCGTCAAAGAGTTCTCCAAGTCTCGACTCAGGAAACGCGCTCAGTCTCATCTCCTCCGTGCAGGGCCTCACGGCTTGCCTCGTCATGTCGCCACTCACGACGGTTCTCTTGCGCCGCAGCTCAAGGGTCTACGGGCGGACGAGAGGAACGATGCCCTGTTCTTCATCAGGGAGGAGATTGCCATTATGAAGAAGCTTGATCATCCTAATCTTGTCCAGCTCATTGAGCTTCTCGACGACCCTGAGGAGGATTCGCTTTACATGGTGCTGGAGATGTGCAACAAGGGCGTCGTCATGAATGTCGGGCTGGACAGCGGCCAGAGTAAGCCGTACAACGATGAGACGTGTCGCTACTGGTTTCGCGATCTCATTTTGGGCATCGAGTATTGTGAGTCATGAAAAGTCGGATTGGGCACACGAAAAGGGTTGACCCCGGGGGGGCAGTGCATTCGCAGGGCGTGATCCATCGCGATATCAAGCCCGATAACCTTCTGCTCTCCGAGGACGACGTGCTCAAGGTTTCCGACTTTGGCGTGTCCGAGATGTTCGAGAAGCCGGGCGAGATGATGACGGCCAAGTCGGCCGGATCCCCGGCTTTTTTACCGCCCGAGCTGTGCGGCGCACACAGGGAGGTGTCGGGTACTGCGGCCGACATCTGGTCCATGGGCGTCTCGCTCTACTGCCTCAAGTACGGCAGGCTGCCTTTCAACAGGCCGAGCGTTCTGGAGATATACGAAGCTATCAAGGAGGAAGATGCCAAGGTGCCGAAAGACGACGAAGACGCCAACTTTGTGGATTTGCTGCACAGGATCCTGGACAAGGATCCCGACAGTCGAATCACCATGGCCGAACTGAGGGTGAGAACAAACCACCAAGCTTTGAAGGGGGGGGGAGGGAAGGGGAGTGGGGGGGGGGAAGAGAACGAAGAGAAGAAAAGATGAGATACTAAGAAGAGTCAAAACAAAAACTGCTCGACACAGAATCATGCGTGGGTGACCAAGGACGGTACGGACCCTCTGCTTTCGGCGGAGGAAAACTGCGCGCACCAGGTAGAGCCGCCGAACGAGCTGGAGCTGAACCGAGCCATCACGCGCAAGATGAATCACCTCTTATGCGTCGTCAAGGCGATCCGCAAGTTCAAGACCCAGCTGGCGCAGATACGGCAGCGGGCCCGCGCGTCGGAAGACGGCGGCGGCGGCGGCGGCGGCACCGAGCCGTCGAGCCCCCCGTCGTCGGCGGAACCTACCACCGGAAGAGAGGTCATCGAGTCCATCGCCCGACGGCGACGCAACCTGCTCATCCGCGTCGACGGCGTACAAGGGGAGAAGAACTTGGGCCAAGGCCAATACGGCGACCAGCCGGCGGAGCGGCCCCGATTCCTCGGCATCGGCACAGGAGCGAGCCACTACTTGACCATGGAGGACGATCCGACGACCAAGGCAGAGGTCGACGTGGTGGCGGACTCGCCCACCATGGTAGATTACGACATTTACGAGCGCGCCTACGACGATGCGGTCGAGCGACAGCTGAGGGCCGCCGCGACGACGCACCCGGGTAGGCCTACCCTGTACCTGAACAAGTTCGTCCAGGGGGCCGAGCACTTGACCGACGTCGTCAAGGAGGCCGAGCACAAGATTGCTCACGGGGTGGAGCACAGGGTCGCGAAGGAGGCGGGCGATCAGCTGTCGAAGCTTGACGGGCTGCTGGTGAGCAAGGCGGGGGGGACGGGGCAGGAGATACGACACCGGCTACGCCATCACTTGGCGTCCAAAGTTGGCGTCCTTCCGGAGGCTGAGATGCGGATGTCGGAGGAGTGAAAGGGGGTTAATTTTGAAGCGCGGTTTAGGATGAGCGCCGTGTTTTTTTTTTTTGTTTTTTTTTGTGTTTTTTTTTTGTTTTTTCTTTCCATCTTCTTCTTCTCTTTGAGGGCTTGGATGAAAAGCAAAGGGGGATGGATAGTGTGAGGGAAAATAAGGAGAAGGGGGGAAAACGGAATAGGGGGGGGGGGAGGGTTGTCTAGGCAAAAAGATTACCTTACCGCACCCCGATATCAATCTTTCCAACAAGCACCATATCATCTTCATCCTCCTCCTCCTCCTCCTCACCTTCAACTCCGGAACCAAGGCGGAAAAAGGGCAAGACAGCCTTGCGAACAACGCCATCCCAAAAGCCCCGAACAAGAGGCTCGAGCGCCCGCCCCGTCTGCTTAAAGTCAGGAAAGGCGTTGACCTCAAGCAGCCAAGCCACGCCATCGGCATCGACCAAGAAGTCAAGCCCAAAGACCTCGAAGGCGTTGGGGAGAGGCTGGAAGTGCACCGGCATGGCCTTCGCCGCAGCGTCGAAGACGTCGGACGTGACGCGGCAGATCTGCGCGAAGATGTCATCCAACCTCTCTCTGGGGAGGAGAGAAGAAGAGGAAGAAGAAGAAGAAGAAGAAGAAGAAGAAGAAGAAGACAGGTCCCAGAAGGCGCGGACGCGGTCCCCGGCGACGGACGTTGCTGCTCGCTTGGTATCATTATCATCTTCTTCTTCTTCTTCTTCTTTTTCTTCTTCTTCGTCGCCTTTTGCCTGCTGCTCCCGCAGGGCGAAGAGGCAGGTGTTGGTCAGGAAGCGATCTGAGGCGTTGGCATCGTGAACCCATGGCGGCTGGTACGGCTTTGCGGCGAAGAGGGCTAGCATCGGCTTGTAGACGTAGACTTTGAGGCTGCCGACGCTGAGGACGTAGGCGCGGATGTGGAACTTTCTCGGGTCCGATTCGAGCAGTAAAGGGGGATGGATGTAGGGCTGGGCGACGAAGTGGCGGAGGTGCGAAGTGGTCACGCAGTCGTCGTCGTCGTCGTCGTCGTCGCCATCGTCGTGCTCTTCATCGTCGTCGCCCCCTTCCCACTCATCAAAGATGGCCTGTAGCTCCTCCATGGTACTGAACAGCCGGATGCCGTGCCCTCCATCGCTCATCCCAGGCTTCAGAATCCACCACTCAGCCTCGGCCTTTCCTTCTTCCTGTCGAGAAAGCCGCCGAAGGGCATTACGTTCCATGCTGGCGCGCAGATCAAAGGCCTCGACCAGGGCGTCATCGAGAAACTCGGCGTAGTCCAGCTCCCAGGCCTCGCAGCGCTTGAAGTGCGTCGCGAGGGGCGATTTCGGCTTCTTGGCCAGCCAATGATCAACCGTCGCCGAGAGAAAGTGCTTTCGAATCAGGGCCTTGCGGATCATGTAGCTGTTGACGAGGCACGAGCGAGTGTGTGCCGCCGCGTACTCGAAGTCGATGGACTCGTAGGCCGTTATCTGCAGTATTCTCGGCTCCGGCTTCTTCGACAACAGGTCCGACGCCGACACCGCCGCCGCCGCCGCCGCCGCTACGGCGAGGCCTTGTTCCGTAGCATGGTATTCTGTCACGAAGCTCAAGGCGTCGTCTGGCAAGATGGACCGCAGGGCGGACACGATCAGTGGTTGGACGTAGGCGTCGTCGTACGCGACTACGGCACGCAAGGGAGTAGTAATCTTGGTGCCGCCTACCACTCGATCATGTCCTTCACTGCGATGAGGCGTCCGGTAAGAAGGTGGTCTATTGCTGATCCAAAGATTGAAAAAAAAAAAAAAGCAAGGCCATGTGATATACATGCGGTTCTTCGCCATGTCGAACTTTGTCTTTGATTCCACAGCGAGTTTCTGCCGCAGCAAACCCGTCCAAAGAGGTTTTCTAATACGGGGGTAAAAGGGGGAACAGATTGCTTCTCGGACTCACAACTCAAACTCTTGTCTGCTGAAAGCACCTGTGCCTTGTGCAAAGTTGGCCTTTAACGGTGTTATGCTGCAGGGAAAGGCGAGTAAAGCGTCAATGGATGGCGAAAAGAGACGGTCGAATGCACCTCACCTGGTGTTTCCCTCCTTGACGGTGCGGCCGTCGTTGCCGGGTCCGGATTCGGCGACGCTCTTGTAGACGTTGGCAAGGCGCGGGGCCCATTTGAAGTGCTTGTGAGTATGGCCAGCGGGCTTGTCCACGACGGTAGCGGTAGCTGCAGCAGCAGCAGCCTCGCCGCCGGGGCCTTCACGGATTAGCAGTTCTTCATGGGTAGCATCGAGGGCAGCATCGTCGTCAATCTCCTCGAAGCAGCTACCACCACTCCAGTAGTTTTGCAACATATCCGTCCACAGCGTCTTGTTGCGCTCGACGTCATCGACCAGCGGAACGTTGACGCTGTACAGGTCGGCCGCGCCATCCGTCGGCCACCGACGGTAAAGAGCCTCAATGACGCGGAGGCTATGACGACAAGCAGCCTCGATGATGGTAGGGTCATGGTTGCGAGAGAAGAAGGCGAAGCTGAGGGCA
The DNA here is from genome assembly GCA_001633055.2 of Ophiocordyceps polyrhachis-furcata BCC 54312. Classification (NCBI taxonomy): domain Eukaryota; kingdom Fungi; phylum Ascomycota; class Sordariomycetes; order Hypocreales; family Ophiocordycipitaceae; genus Ophiocordyceps; species Ophiocordyceps polyrhachis-furcata. The sequence goes on along the minus strand of LKCN02000021.1, from coordinate 48,013 downwards.
ATGGACTTTTGGCGGCACACGGCAGCCTCCATGGCAGCGCCCAGGGTGCCGGAGCTGAGGGCAAAGACGGAACTCGTGTTGCGGCCAAAGTTGGGCCCGCTGACGACGAGATCGATGGGGCCCCGGTCTTGGAAGAAGTGGTTGAGCCCGATCTGGACGCAGGAAGCGGGCGTGCCGTCGATGAGGATCCATTCCTCCACCCGGGCCTCGGGCGAAGGCCTCTGGTGCGTCGAGCCTTGGCCGTGCAAACCTGGATCCGGCCGGTAGTACAGCGGCTTCAGAGTCTGGCCGATCATGTGCGCCTTTGCGATCCACGAGCGCTGCGTGTGTGGCAGACAGACGGAGACGACGTGCCCTGCTCGCTGGAGGTGACGAACCAGACAGAGCACGTAGGGCGATGATTCCGAGGACGGCGGCCCGTCATCGTTGGTGACGAGGATGTGCATCGTGTAACCTGCTGATGGACGCTCTGCTTGCTAATGATGATGAGGTTCTATTAGGCGAGGTCACGAGCCTAGGGCCTACGGGTATGTATGTATGTATGTATGTACATGTTGTTTATCCGGGCCGGGGGGTTGGTCCCGGGCCGTACATACATAGTAGCAGTCTAGCAAGCATTCTTCCGCGCCTCCCCCGGGGGGCGGACGGGCAGGCGGGCGGGCACATAGCATCATACTTACTACTAGTACTAGTCTACTACACACTACTGCTGCTGCTGCTGCTGCTGCTGCTGCTGCTGCTGCTGCTGCTGCTGCAAAAAGCACAGTCATCGTCATCATCAGCCTTTTCTATTGCCTACCTACCAACCTACTAGGTATCTGTTGAGTGGTCACGTGCTCTCACGTGGTCAGGCCGCCTAGGCCTCTACTCCTTATTTCTCCTCCCTCTTCCATAGCCTAGCATAGTATAATTAAGATTACAGGGATCATCCCTGCGTTATATAACGTTCCTTTTTCTATAAGTTATATCGCCCTCCTACGCTTCTACTATATAGTTTACTAAGACTTACTATAAGCTTTACCGAACTATCGTAAGAATTAACTATTAAGTTTTTAATTAGGCATTTTAAAAGCAAAAAGTCCTTCCTAATCGACTAGTAGAAAAATTCTTTATAAATAGCAAAATTAATAGATTATTAAAATTATTAATAATAATAATAAAAATAATAATAATTATTAAATAAACTATTATATTATTATTATTATATAGTTAGCTTTCTCTAGTATAAAGCTTTAGGGCTCTATTACCCTTATAGAATAGCAGGGAGCCTTAATAGCAAGTGCTTTAATTTATAAAGTTAGTAATTATATTTTTAAAAATATTATATTACTTTTAAATAAGTCTCCTAACTATACTAAATAGCTAAAGGCTAATAAAAAGGCTATTAGTATTATCTTATAATCCCTCTCTAGCAAAGCTATCTTAGGCATTATACGCCTAGGTTAGCATTATAAGAAAATAGCTTAAGAGATATATAAATTCGCGGAATAATATACTAAAGTAATAGCTAAAATATAGCCCTAATATATTCTATAGCGCTAGTGTTACGGCCTTGGAATAACAAGTAAATGTATTGTAGGCACTATAAATAAAGATTCTGAGATAAAGAGAAAAGAGGAAAAAGGGGGCATAAAGCTATACGCACTAAGAAAGACTATATACACGGCTACACGTAATCCAGGGTCTATCAGGGCTATGATTAAATAGTTAGTGCCCTCGTGACTAGTCTTATAGCTACGTGGCCTAAAGGGTTAGTATTTGTGCGGCGCGTAACACTATGCGGCGCGTGACACTACCCCCTGAATAAGGCCTTAATATGCCTATTAAGGCGGGTGTCTCCAGACGCGGGGAGGTAGTACAGTTATTATTACACGGTTATTATTGTTATTATCGTTATATAGTTTATCGGCCGCGGCTACTACTAACTACTTAGTTAAATTTATAGGGGGCCTAGGGTTATTAACGTAATAGTTATAGTACTCTTTTAAGGCGATAGGCGCGTTCTTAAAATTTCGCGCAGGATACTATATATTATTAGGATTATAGCCCTGCTATTATACCTAATACTCTAAACGCTAGTTCCTCCCTATAATACGAGAATAGAGAATATAATTAACTTCCTACTTAGGTATACTATAGACTTTTTTAGGTTTAGAAGGCGGAACTATTTAATTAGGCAATAGGTTATCTAGGGCCTTGCAAAGTCGGTCGGTATAGAATAAGTTAGTTATCTTATAGCTATCCGGCAAGTCGAGAATATAGCTAAAGCCTTTTTCGGCAGTAATTATAAATAGACTAGACTACTAGGTATCGAGACAAGTCGTTAGGGCAATTATACTAAATCCCTTCTATTATAGGAAGACTTTATCCCTAATAGTAAAGTCTATAAGACGTCTCTTCTTATTAGCCTATTATTTTTGCTAAGCCTAGGTTCAGGCTATAGCATTATAAGCCTATTGCTATACTTCCTATACTCGAGCTATAAGGCAGGAGGCGATATAAGCAGGGTCCGTAGAATTATTAGGGGTCGAAGAACTATTTAATTAAGGCAGAGAGAAAGGGTTTCTAACGTCTCTGCTAAGTACTACTATTAAAGGGGCTATACTAATCAAAGCGTGCTAGGAAGAGTTATACGCGAAGTCTAGCGCTAGTAGATAATCGCTCTAGTTATCTTAATGCTTATTAATATAGAAGCATAGCCTCTAATCTAGATACTAGTTTATAACCTTAACGCTGCTTTATATCTATAGGTAGAGGGCGCTACTATAGCAATGCTTTATGCTAGTAAGGTTATTAATTTTCTTTAGGAATAACGAGATAAAAGGACTAGTATTATCTATAATCTAAGCAGTTAGCAGGCTAAAAAAGCAGTATAAGTGCTAGAAGTAATAGCTAGCAAGGGTTTCTAAGGTATTATTCTTCTTCCTAGGCAATATAGCAATAATCCGGCTAAGCTTATAGATAAAGGTCTAGACGTAGTTATATCTATAGCAGTCTATAGGCATAGTCTTTCCGTTATAAGTAATATGCTCCTAAATAGTAGTTAGTACTAGCAGAGGGTATAGGAGTCCAGGGGTCTTATTATAAGGGGTCTTATTTCTGCAATAGTTATAGCAGTTGCAGATATACCTCTAAACGTCCTGCTTTATCTAGGGCTAGTAGTAGTCCTATTATAGTACCTTAATCGTTTTATTTTAGCCTTTATAAGCAAAGATTAGAGGTTCGTAGGCTTTGCGAATTAGGGCTATACAGAGGAATAGTTATCTATTAGCAGTTTATTCTAGGACGATTAAGTGCTTGCTATAGTAGCCGAGTTCTTAAATCGCGTTTTTTTCTCGAATAAGCATAGCGAGGTTAGCACTATAAGGGGTTATAGTATTAGGTATATAAATTAAAGTAATAAAAGGGGCAACTTCTAGGAGGTTAAAACTAAGGGACTCTAGCTTAATTAATTAGTTTATCTATTCTTCTTTCTCCCTAGCCTTAATTATAAGGAGTTCGACTATCTTGCGCGAGAGAGTATTAGCAGCTATATTTAGTTAGCTAGGGCAGTAGAGGAAACGGATATCGAATTAAGCTAGGAAGTTAGACTAATAGACTTATTAGATTAAGAGCAGCCTTTTTATTAAGAAATATATTAGGGCTTTATAGTCTATAATAACGTTAAATTTCTAACTAAGGAGTTCTAGGTAGAAGTATTTAAGGCTCTAAATAATAGCGAGGAGCTTATAGTCTTAGATTAAATAAGCGCGTTTAGTAGGGGATATAGTTTTAGAAAAGAAGCCTATAGGCTTCTAGGTCGAGTCGGTCTATTATTGCTATAGCATACTAGTAGTTGCGTTCTAGGAGGCGTTAGTCTTAAGTCGGGTTAGCAGTTTAGGATAGAAGAAGGCGAGAATAGGAGCTTTAGTTACAAGCTTCTTTATTTAATTAAATGCTTTACGCTATTCTAGTCCGAGTTTAAAAGGCGTATCCTTCTTAAGCAGTTAGTTTAAGGGTTCGGCAGTTACGCTAGTATAATAGCAGAAGATCCGGATAAAGTTATAAAGACCTATAAAAAAGCGTATAGCTTTATAGTCTTTAAGGTCTTTAAACTTTTAATCCGTAATAGCTTATACCTTACGGGGGTTAATACTAAGTCCTATGCTAGCGTATAGTATTACGCTAAGGTAGTTAACCTTAGTAATATTAAACTAAGACTTCTTAATATTACCCTGCAGATTAGCCTAATAAAAGCGCTAGATAACCTTATAGCATTCGATCTAATAGTCTTCCTCGTTATCGTTATTTATATAAATTAAGACGTTATCTGCATATATACTAGCATATTAATCGAGGAAGTTATAGAGTTAAGCATTAATAAAGTTCTAGAACTAAGTAGGGCTAACCTTTAATCCGAACGGAAGGACTAACTAACGGAACGTACTAAACCTAGTATAGAATACTATTAGGTATTTAAAGGCTAGGTCGAGATAAAGGCAGTAGAATGCCTAGATAATATCGATCTTAGAGAAGCGTTTTGCGGATTAGCAGTTAAAAGCAGTACTATTAAGAAAAAGGGCGGGTAAAATACGACTCTTTAGGTAGTCGTTTATCTAATAGTAGTCGATATAGAAACGTTAGGCCGTAGAGTATAGCTTTAGCGCGAATAGGATAAAGGCGGTATATAGGCTAGCGTTAGGCTTAATAAAACCTATCTTAAGCAGATAATCTATAGTCTCTTTCTCTAATAGCAAGTATTTAATCGGAGTATAATAAGACGGGGGACTAGCTAAGTAGAGAGGTTTCTTAAGTTCTAGCGTAATATCGTAACTAAGATAGGGACTCGCAAGAGTATATGCTTCCTTCTTGCTAAAGAAGCCTTCTATATGCGCAAGGGGCTGCGGAATTAGGCTACGGACTAGGGCAATATAATTAGGGTCTTCTCCTACTAGGAATAGGATCTCTTAGCCTTAATATATATAACTTATAGGGCTAAGCTTTGCAATTAAGACCTTAGGCAGGTTAGGGTTATCTTCTAAGGGTATAGGCTAGGTTAGTATTAAGGGAGTTAATTCCTCCTATTATATCTATTAGGGATCCTTTTAGACTACTTGGATTAATTAGTCTCGATAGTCCTAGTCGTTTTCCTAGGGGTTAGTCGGGTTAAGGGTCTTAGTCTAGGTCAGGGTTAGGGCTAGCTTCTTTTTCTTTATAGGCTATATAAAGTTATTATTCTTTTATAAGCGTTAGAGGATCTTATACTTCTTCTTATCTGCTTTAATTAATTAGTTCTAGCGTTCCGCATTAGCCTAAATAGCTAGGTCGATCTGCCTATTATATAAAGGCGTCTTAGGCAGAAGGATCGAGAGGGAGTACTTAGCAAGGGCAGGGAGGTTATTAGGCTAGATAAGCTTTCGAGCAGTATAGTTAAGTAGTAGCTTCTTTTCGGCTAGCTAGTACAGGCTAATAAAGAGATCCTAGGCATAATTAGTAACTTAAAAGGTCTCCTAGGAAAAGGACTAGCTATTAATTATAAGGGTTATAATTAACTGCTTATATATAGGACTAGCTAAGCGGCCTTGGAAATTAACTAGGGGGACTAGACTAACTAGGACGAGTTTAGCATTAAGGCGTTTAATAGCCTGCTTAGCGAATTAGCAACTAATAAGGAGACGGGCATCTGCTTTAGTATTATATAGAGATAAGGCTTAAAAAGCAATTCTATTAATTTAAACTTAACTATTAATAGTAAATAACTCTCCTACCTTCCTCTCTATATATAAGACCTTTAGGACTATTAAGGAGCCTTATAATAGTCCTACTCTTTTCCTAAATCCGAGTCTTTAGAGGTAGTTAGTAGCAGCGTTAGCATCCTCCTTAAGCCCGAGATCCAGGCTTAGTTAAAGCAATCTTTAGCTATATAGCCCTTCTTTCTATAGATAAAGCACGTGCTATTATCCTAGTAGACCTTCTTTTTATCCTTAAAAAGAGCCTTGCTTTTTTCCTTAGATATTATTGTTAGGGTCTTCTTGCTTTCCCCTGCTAGCTTATCTTTATAGCAGGGAGTACGACTACTTGCTTGCTAGGTCTCCTATTAGATAGCATCTCTCTTTCGATAGTAAACCGAGTCCTTAATATAGCTATAAAAGTCTTTATAGGAGAGGCTATTATCCTTAGTTTTAGTTAATAGGCTAGAGTCTAGGTCGGTTAGAAAGTAGTCCTAGAGCGTATACTTTATTTAATTAAATAGTATATAGGTTTTAGCGGCTAGGTTATTAAATTCTGCAATAAATTCCTAGATCTCCTATTTACTAGAGATCGAGAAGTTTAAATAGCAAAGGCGATTAGCAGCCTTTACGAACTTATTTGGATTACTATAAGCGGACTCGAGATACTAAATTATCTTAGCTAGTCTAGAGAAGGGTTATTCTATAGAGTCGTACTAGGTCTCGAGGGTCTTATAGGCCTTGCCCTCGAGGGAGCGAAATAAAAAGCCTATCCTATCTTCCTTATCCCGAAAGGTAGCTTTATTAGTTCTTATCTTATCTTTTAAGTTAGTTAGAAAGGCGCTAAACTCGCCTTTTTTTCTAGAGAATATTCTAATATCCTTGCAACGAGTCTTAGCCGAGTTAGAGTAAGCCGGGTTTAGTTATCTAATAGCGGCGAAGATAGGCTATATAGCCTTTCTAGAGGGGATAAAAGCAGTAGATCGATCCGCAAAAGCTATTAAGGCTTCTCTATAGTAAGCGGGCTTAGGGGTCTATTAGCTCTGCAAGTTAGCAATCTACTATTAGAAAGCCGCTAACTAGGACTATAAGTCCTAGTTAGTTAGGGTTATTAAGGAAAAAGCTATAATTAAATAGTCTTTATCCTTAATATTATAATCTTAGTCTTAGGGGTCGTATTTTAATTCTCTTAAGGCTAATCTTATAGAGCGTTAAAGAAAGGTCTAGTCTTAGCTTCTAAATATATATTAGGAAGCGGGTCTAAGTCTTAGGTCTTGTTCCTCGGAGCCTAATTAAATAGTTTAAAAGGTCTAGGAGTCTTCTAGGGTCTTGGCTGCCTGTCTTAGCAACGGAAGGTCGTAGTCTTAGTCTTAGGTCGTGCTATACGGGTATTTTGCGTCTTTGTACAGGACGTAAGGCTAATATATATTTATAAACCGCTCGTTAGCAATATATTAATCTTAGAATAGTATTATAGCCTTAGAATAATAAGTAAATATATTATAGGCACTATAAATAAAGATTCTAAGATAAAGAGAAAAGAGGAAAAAAGGGGCATAAAGCTATGCGCACTAAGAAAGACTATATATACGGCTATACGTAATCCAGGGTCTATTAGGGCTATAATTAAATAGTTAGTGCCCTCGTAACTAGTCTTATAGCTACGTGGCCTAAAGGGTTAGTATTTGTGCGGCGCGTAATACTGTGCGGCGCGTAACAGCTAGTACTATTTTATCCTTAAAGATAATACTATCTAGGGCTAGAAGACTTTCTAAAAAAAACTCTAGACCCTATAGAATTAAATTATATCTAATAAAGAACTTAGTCCTGCCTATAAGTAAATACTATAAGTATACGTATATAAAGCTATTAATGCAATATAGTATATTTAAGAAGACCTTGCTACTTAATAGGCCTATAAGGCTAATAGGGATATAAGCCTCTCCTTAGAGAAAGCAAATAAATATATCTTTTCTATTATTATAGACGCTAAGGTCTATAAGGTATTAGGCAAAGCCCTTTCTATACTTGTAGGAATAACACGTACACAAGGGAAATAACACGTATACGAGGGATAAACAAGAAGAAAAAAGAAGGAAAGAAAAAGACAGGAACTATATATTTATAAGGAGGGTATTTCCACCCTTCTTACAAGATACAGACGTTATAACTAATTAAATATCTATCTTCTATATATATATGCGTACCTTACTAATACTAATTAGTGCCTTGGATTAGGCATAGATAGCTAGGTTAAGAAGAGATAATCTAAATAAGGGAGATTCTGCAAGGCAGGACTTCGGAACTTATAATTATGCTAAGGAGATAAGGGTTCTGCCCTAGTTAGGGCTGCTTAAATCTTACTAACTCTTGGATTCTATAAGGTAGGACTCTCGAGGGGCGTTAGCTATGCTTTTAATTTTCCGTTTTCGATAGGCTATTCTTCCCTTCTCGATAGCCTATTTTTCTAGTATCGATAGGCTGCAGTATATTAGGAACTCTAGTACTAATCGACCTACTAGATATTATTTCTTACGATCCGATCCCTTTAGGCTGTAATAAGGAAAACAATCCGCGCTATATTGCTTTTTTATATATATCTCTTCCTCCGCAGCTTTAGGAGAGAGCTAGAACGGATCTATAGAATTAACTTTTAACCTCTCTCGATAACCTAGAAGTACTTAACGCTAGTATAGCCTAATTCCTATCTAATACGGAATAGACTATTGCAAATTAAGGATTAACTCTGCTCGATAATTTTTAAGATTAATTTTCGGGATAGATAATTAAATATTAGGATTAGGCTAATCTAATCTTTAAACGCATTCTACGAAATATGCTTAAATAATATAGCGTTTAGACTAGCTATTTAAATAGGCTAGCTATACCCTAATTTATCTAGCTTTAATTATTAGATTCTATTATACTATAGCCTATAGATAAATTCGATAGTGCCTAATTTAATAAGGGGGTTTAAGTTTTTACTATAGATAGCTTTAAGATACCTAAACTATCTAATAAAAGCAAACTTATAGTATATCCTATAAGCTACGTATTCTAATACCCTAATAAAGTCCTTCCTAGCCTTCCTATCGAAGAAAATCCCTTAATAGTCCGTAATAACCGTAAGGTAGCTAGAGAAGTACGGGAATCCGCCCTACTACGTGCAATAGACTATTAGATTCCCTACGCAGGGCTAGCGCTAGGCCTGCGCTAGCCCTATATCGACTAACCTATTAGACTAATAGCGTTATATATAAAAATCCCGCTAGATAATTTTCCTAATATACTAATCGAGAGCGATATAGTATCGAAGTTTATAAAGGTATAGGATAAAACTAAAAATTATACTAGTAAACTTTACAATATTTTAGATAATAAGGTTAGGATTTTTATAAGTATTTATTATTTACTTAAAATACCGCTAGGCAATTTCTACGTAATCCTCCTGCGTATCCTTAATAATAGAGCCTAGTTTTACTTTATCGAATATATAAAATAGGACTTTTAATTTGCTTAAATATATAATAAGCTTAAATAGTACTTTAATACTAAGGTTAATCGCACCTATTACTATACGGACTAGACTACTATTACGTTTAATTAGATAAGAGACGAAAATCCGAAGCTTCCTTTGCACAAGATACTTTAGAAACTCTTTAATAAATTACGCTACTGCTAATATGCCCTTAGGAAAGATTTTATAGGTAATATTCTATTGCGCATAGCGATTATTAACTTATATAGAGGTATGCTAGAGCTCGAGTACGCTTTATTTAAACTAGATAGCAATATTAAAACTTTGCTCTCCGACCTTAAATTATCCCTTAAGACTTTTCTCGCTAGAGGCTCGACTTCCTAGTATATAGCTAATAATTAGGATAATAGAGATGCCTTTTACTTAGACTAATAATATCGAAATAATAAATAATAGCAAGGAGGTCGTTTCTAATAATAAGGTACGCTAGCGCGTTAATAAAAGAAAAAGTGCTTTATATATAATAAAATTAGCTGCTAGTTAATAAAATACCCGCTAGAAGACTAATATAAGGCTAAAGATGCGTACCTTTATACCCGTAAGTTTAACGGGGATAAAAAGGCTAAATTTAAAATATTCCTCCTTAATTTCGAGGGAATTAATACTAATAGCTTAGAAGAATCTTTAGAAAGTAACTAGGACGAACCCGAAAATAGGGAGGAGATTACCTAGTTCCTTTGCAATAATGCTTATATGCATCGACTTACTAGTAACGACCCGTATATGCTAAGCTTAGTCGATAAAGATATATCTTAATTTACCCTTAATAAACGATATTGCAATTTGCGTTTTTACAGGATCCTAGTTAATATAAGGGCAGTAAAGTTTTCTATAGCTAGCAAAGGATAGTTTAGAGCCTTATAGAGGATCCTCCCTACTATAACTTTAGACAATAGTAACTTCCTACGCAAATCTATTCGTTTTAGAGAGGGATATACTTTTTAGTTAATTAGATCTATAACGCTTAAAACACCTATTAGATCTATTACTTTCTACATACTAGATATAGCTATGCTATTCCTCTTATCGCTATAGGATATAGATCGACTTAGTATTTACCTAAAGAATATAATAGATACGCTTATTAGCCCTAAGATTAAAGTTCCTGTTATTAGACGATAGGGTTATGCTTAGTTCTTCCTATAGAACGATTACTAAACGTTAGTCTTCCTTATAGAGCTATAACTCCGCTAGATACATCGAAGGTTTAGGCATTTAGCAGTCTCGCGTCTTTATAGGCTGCTCTAACGCGCTAGATATAATACCTCTCTTTCTAAGCTTAAAGCAATTACTAAATTCTGCTACTACTGCTAGATGCATATACTAGCACTATAACGCTTTAAATTTAAGCTTAAGGATAATAAAGAGTTTAATTTTAAAGTTATAGTAGACGTTATATACCTGCTCGGGAAGACTATCCTATATGTTATAGATAGTGCAATATTGTTCTAAAGTGCTAGATTTCTTCCGTCTATAATAACAAAATCTATTTAGGACGTACTATAACTTTGCTAGATTAATACCTATCTTAGACTGCTAGATATTATTACCTATAACGCTAGTATAAACTTTAACTTATAAGAATTTCGTTCTAAAGCTTGTTTTCTAGGTATTACTTATTACTAAGTACTTATCGAGGCTTATTAGTTAATTAGGAAAGTTAAGCAGTACTATAGACCCTTATAACGTGCTTTTAATATCCTATACGAGTTACTTAAAGAGAATACTGCTAAGGAATTTATTCTCTAGATAGCAGTTAAAGCAGTTAATAATATAGCTAGCCTAAATAGTCTTATACTAATACTTCTTATCTTTAGTGCATATTTACGCATTACGCACGACTCTCTACTATTAGCAACTATATTTTAGCGTAGTAAGGCTATTAAAGCTATAATAAAAATGCTTCGCGAATATATAGCTAGAGATAAAGTTTAATTAGCACTCTCTATAAGGAATAGACCTATAACTTCCTATTTCTTTAAACTACCGATTAACTCTTAAATTCGGGTCTAGAGAGAGAAAAATAGATAGAAAGGGCTATTCCGTCTTATTTTAATTAATAGTTATAATATCTTAGTTAATATACCTGCTAGTATTAAAATATTCTATTCTACTTATATTAAGCCTTATTATAAGTCGCGTTATAAAATTATTAATAATAATATAGACCTACTTTTTACTAATGCCTATATACTAATACTAGACCTACTTAGGGCTAGTAATAGTCCTGTACTAGCCCTATACCCTAATTGCAATAGTCCTATAATATTACCTATACTAAATACGACTGCGTTAGACTTATAATAATAACGCGTTAGGTTCGAGGTTTAGATACTAGAGAGTTAATCCTAGTTATCTTCGTTCGTAATATAGAAAGAGATAGATAATATAGCCTTATCTCTCTTATTGTAATATAATAGCAAGATTACTATACTAGGAAGACTATTCTAAATATCGGATTAATAAGAGATTAACGACTTAATATATAAGGGTGTATTTTCTTTCGAATAATTTAACCTACGTAAATACAAATACCTACGAATATTTCGCTCCTATATAGTTAGAGAGATTAAAGGAGGACTAGATTACCTATACGAGAAATTACGACTTATTATCGCAAGTTATAGCAATAAGGAGAAAAATGCTATCCTTACCTAATTACTAACTATTTAACGTATTAGCAGTAGACTATATTTTATCTTAGCTGCTTTACTCCTTAACTAATTAATAATACTTAGCATATGTAATATTACCTAAGCGTACTTATAATCGCGCATACCCCTTTTTCGGACTATCCTCGCTAAACTTCCCTCCGAACTCTAAGATTAGTACCTACTAAATATAATTTTGCGTATTATACGTCCTTTATATAGTATTGCTAAGGCTAGAGTCTACTAGTTCTATATATACTAAAACTACTATATCTAACGACTAAATATGCGCATTTCTATATATAACGCGTGTCTCCTTATTACTAATTTTATTGCTATATCCTTTAGGATTATTAGCCTATAGACTAATAATATAATTATCTTAAGCAATAGTGCCTTCTATAATAACAAGGAATAATAAATCTAAAAGGCTAGGTTTAAGTCTAAGCCTAAGAATATAGTCGGGTTAGGAGATACTGCTAAATTTAATAGATGCCGTATTTCTATTCTTTAGTACTAAGTTATGCTCTAATAGAAAGGACAGGTAGCAAAGATTAAACTTATTAATACGATAGCAGATAATACGCTATAACGTTACCTGGAATAACGCGCTAGAGGGGCCTATATTTCTTCTATCTGCTAGCCTAAGGCCAGCTTTAACCTTTTAGTTATAGCATAGATTTAATAACCTTAAAAGAAAGACTATAAGAAACTTAATTACTATCTTAAATAGCAAATAGAGAAGAAAGACTAAGGCCTACGCTATATACCTTTAGATTTTATAACTGCAAAAGTCTTTATCTTTATAAATAGGTTATTCGCAAATAATTATAACCTATTATTATAAATTAGCTTTATTATTTGTATTGCTAATAAGACCTAAAGTAATTCTATATTCGAGATTATAGGGAATATTATCTACTAGAGCTCTATTAAATATAAACGTATAACTAGAAGTATGCTCGCATTAGAGGTATATAGTATAACCTATGCCTTTTATTACGCGCCGCACAAATACTAACCCTTCAGGCCACGTAGCTACAGTTACGAGGGCACTAACTATTTGATTATAGCCCTAATAGACCCTGGATCACGTGTAGCCGTATATATAGTCTTTCTTAGTACGCACAGCTTTATGCCCCCTTTTTCCTCTTTTCTCTTTATCTCAGAATCTTTATTTATAGTGCCTATAATACATTTACTTGTTATTCTAAGGCCGTAATACTATTCTAAGATTAATATATCGCTAACGAGCGGTTTATAAATACGTATTAGCCTTACGTCCCGTACGAAGACGCAAAATACCCGTACAACACGACCTAAGACTAAGACTACGACCTTCCGTTGCTAAGATAGGCAGCCGAGACCCTAGAAGACTCCCGGACCTTTTAAACTATTTAATCAGGCTCCGAGGAACAAGACCTAAGACTTAGACCCGCTTCCCGATATATGTCTAGAAGCTAAGACTAGACTTTTCCTCGACGCTCTGCAAGATTAGCCTCGAGAGAATTAGAATACGACCCCTAAGACTAAGATTACGATATTAAGGATAAAGACTATTTAATTATAGCTTCTTCCTTAACGACCCTAACTAACTAGGACCTATAGTCCTAGTTGGCGGCTCTCTAGCGGCAGATTGCCGACTTGCAGAGCTAACAGACCCCTAAGCCCGCCCGCCGCAGAGAAGCCTCGATAGCTTTTGCGGATCGATTTACTGCTTTTATCCCCTCTAGAAAGGCCGTATAGCCTGTCTTCGCCGCTATTAGATAACCGAACCTGGCTTACTCTAACTCGGCTAAGACTCGCTATAAGGATATTAGAACGTTCTCTAGAAAGAAAGGCGAGTTTAGCGCCTTTCTAACTAACTTAAAAGATAAGATAAGAACCGATAAGGCTACTTTTCGGGACGAGGAAGACAGGATAGGCTTTTTGTTTCGCTCCCTCGAGGGCAAGGCCCGCAAGACCCTCGAGACCCGGTACAACTCTATAGAACGACCCTTCTCTAGACTAGCCGAGATAATTTAGTATCTCGAGTCCGCCTATAGCAATCCGAATAAGTTCGTAGAGGCCGCTAATCGCCTCCGCCGTTTAAACTTCTCGATCTCTAGCAAATAGGAGATCTAGGAATTTATTGCGGAATTCGATAACCTAGCCGCTAAGACCCGTATACTATTTAATTAAATAAAGTATACGCTTTAGGACTACTTTCCGACCGACCTAGACTCTAGCCTATTAACTAAGACTAAGGACAATAGCCTCTCCTACGAAGACTTTTGCGGCTACGTTAAGGACTCGGTCTACTATCGAAAGAGAGATGCCGTCCGACGGGAGACCTAGCGAGCAAGTAGTCGTACTCCCCGCCGTAAAGATAAGCCGGCAGGGGAAAACAAAAAGACCCTAATAATAATATCTAAGGAAAAAGGCAAGGCTCTCTCCGAGGATAAAAAGAAGGTCTACTAGGATAACGGCATGTGCTTTATCTATAGAAAGAAGGGCTATATAGCTAAAGATTGCTCCGACCGAGCCCGGATCTTAGGCTTAAGGAGGACGCTAACGCCGCTACCGACTACCTCTAAAGACTCGGATTCGGGAAAAGAGTAGGACTATTATAAGGCTCCTTAATAGTCCTAAAGGTCTTACGTATAGAGAGGAAGGTAGGAGAGTCGTTTACTATTAGTAGTTAAGTTTAAATTAATAGAATCGCTCTTTAAGCCTCGTCTCTATATAATACTAGAGCAGATGCCTGTCTCCTCGTTAGTCGCTAATTCGCCAAGCAGGCTATTAAACGCCTCGATGCTAAACTCGTCCTAGTTAGTCTAGTCCCCCTAGTCGATTTCCAAGGCCGCCTAGCTAGTCCCGTGCGTAAGCAGTTAATTGCGACCCTTATAATCGATAGCTAGTCCTTTCCCTAGGAGACCTTCTAAGTTACCGATTATGCCTAGGATCTCTTTATTAGCCTGTACTAGCTAGCTAAAAAGAAACTACTACTCGACTATGCCGCTCGAAAGCTTGTCTAGCCTAACGACCTCCCCGCCCTCGCTAAGTACTCCCTCTCGATCCTTCTGCCTAAGACGCCCTTACTTAATAGGCAGATCGACCCGGCTGTTTAGGCTAATACGGAACGCCGGAACTAATTAATTAGAGCGGACGAGAAGAAATACAAAATCCTCTAACGCTTGTGGAAGAACGATAACTTTATATAGCCCGCGAAGAAAAAGAAGCTAGCCTAGACCCCGACCTAGACTAAGACCCTTAACCCGACTAACCCCTAGGAAGACGACTAGGACTGCCGAGACTAATTAATCCGAGCAGTCTAAGAGGATCCCTAACGGATATAATAGGAGGAATTAACTCCCTTAATGCCGACCTAGCCCGTACCTTTAGAAGACGACCCCGACCTGCCTAAGGTCTCGATTGCGAAGCTTAGTCCCGCGAGTCGCATATATTAAGGCTAAGAAATCCCGTTCCTGGCAGGAGAAAACCCTAATTATATTGCCCTAGTCCGTAGCCTAATTCCGCAGCCCCTCGCTTATATAGAAGGCTTCTTTAGCAAGAAGGAAGCATATACTCTTGCGAGTCCCCGTCCCGGTTATAATATTACGCTAGAACTTAAGAAACCCCTCTACCTAGCTAGTCCCCCGTCTTATCGCACTCTAATTAAATACTTGCTGTTAGAGAAAGAGACTATAGATTATCTGCTCGAGATAGGTTTTATTAAGCCTAACGCTAGCCCGCATGCCGCCTCCGTCCTATTCGCGCTAAAGCCGTACTCTACGGCCCAACGTTTCTATATCGACTACTGTTAGATAAACGACTACCTAAAGAGTCGTATTTTACCCGCCCCCTCTCTTAATAGTACTGCTTTTAACTGCTAATCCGCAAAACGCTTCTCTAAGATCGATATTATCTAGGCATTCTACTGCCTCCGTCTCGACCCGGCCTCCGAATACCTAATAGCATTCCGTACTAGGTTTAGTACGTTCCGTTAGTTAGTCCTTCCGTTCGGATTAAAGGTCGGCCCTGCTTAGTTCTAGAACTTTATTAATGCCTAACTCTACGACCTCCTCGATCGATATGCTAGTGCATACGCAGATAACGTCCTAATCTATACGGACGACGATAACGAGGAAGACTATTAGATCGAATACCGTAAAGTTATCTAGCGCCTTTATTAGGCCAATCTATAGGGTAATATTAAGAAGTCTCGGTTTAACGTTACTAAGGTTAACTACCTCGGCGTAATACTATACGCCGGCGTAGGACTTAGTATCGACCCCCGCAAGGTACAGGCTATTACGGATTAGAAGTTCGAAGACCTTAGAGACTATAAAGCTATACGCTCTTTCGTAGGTCTTTGCAACTTTATCCGGATTTTCTGCTATTACGCTAGTACGACCGCCGAACCCTTAAACCGACTGCTTAGGAAGGACACGCCCTTTAAACTTAGACTAGAATAGCGCGAAGCATTTAATTAAATAAAGAAGCTCGCAACTAAAGCTCCCGTCCTCGCCTTCTTCCGTCCTAAACTAATAACCCGACTTAAGACTAACGCCTCCCGGAACGCAACTGCTAGTATATTATAGCAATAATAGACCAACTCGACCTAGAAGCCTACAGGCTTCTTCTCTAAGACTATATCCCCTGCTAAACGCGCCTATCTAATCTAAGACCGTAAGCTCCTCGCCGTTATCTAGAGCCTCGAATACTTCTACCTAGAACTCCTCGGTTAGAAATTCGATATTATTACGGACTACAAGGCCCTAGTATACTTCTTAATAAAGAGGTTACTCTCGGTCTAATAAGTCCGTTAGTCCGACTTCCTAGCTTAATTCGATATCCGTTTCCTCTATCGCCCTAGCCGACTAAATATAGCTGCAAATGCTCTCTCGCGCAAGATAGTCGAACACCCTATAGTTAAAGCTAGAGAAAAGGAAGAACGGATAAGCTAATTAATTAAGCTAGAGTCTCTCGGTTTCGACCTCCTAGAGGTTACCCCGATAATCGCCCCGATTCGTCTACCTAATACCGCGACCCCCTATAGTGCCGACCTCGCTACGCTTATTTAAGAAGAAAACGCGATTTAAGAACTCGGCTACTATAGCAAGCACTTAATCGTCCTAGAATAGACTGCTAATAGACGACTATTCCTCCGCATAGCCCTAATTCGCGAAGCCTATAAACTTCTAATCTTCGCTTATAGAGGCTAAAATAAGACGATTAAGGTACTGCAATAGGACTACTACTAGCCCTAGATAAAGCAGGACGTCTAGAGGTATATCCGCAACTACTACGACTATCGCAGAAACAAGACCCCCCGTAATAAGACCCCCGGACTCCTACACCCTCTGCTAGTACTAACCGCTATTTAGGAGCACGTTACTTATAACGGAAAGACTATGCCTATAAACCGCCACGGATACGACTACGTCTAGACCTTTATCTACAAGCTTAGCCGGATTATTACTATATTGCCTAGAAAGAAGAATAATACCTCGAAGACCCTCGCTAGCTATTACTTCTAGCACCTATACCGCTTCTTCGGCCTGCCGACTGCTTAGATTACGGATAATACTAGTCCTTTTATCTCGTCGTTCCTAAGGAAAATTAACAACCTTACTAGCACAAAGCATCGCTATAGTAGCGCCCTCTACCCGCAGATACAAGGCAGCGTTAAAGTTACGAACTAGTATCTAGATTAGAGGCTACGCTTCTATATCGATAAGCATTAAGACGACTAGAGCGATTATCTACTAGCGCTAAACTTCGCGCATAACTCTTCCTAGTACGCTTCGATTAGTATAGCCCCCTTAATAGTAGCACTTAGCAGAGACGTTAGAAATCCTCTCTCTCTGCCTCGATTAAATAGTTCTTCGACCCCCGATAATTCTACGGACCCTGCCTATATCGCCTCCCGCCTTATAGCTCGAGCATAGGAGGTATAGCAACAGGCTTATAACGCCGCAGCCCGAACCTAGGCTTAGCAAAAACAACAGGCCGATAAGAAGAGACGTCCCGTAGACTTTACTATTAGGGACAAAGTCTTCCTACGACGGAAGGGATTTAGTATAGTCGCCCCGACGACTCGTCTCGACGCCTAGTAGTCCAGTCTATTTACAATTACTGCTAAAAAAGGCTTTAGCTATATTCTCGACCTGCTAGATAGCTATAAGATAACTAACTTATTCTACGCTAACTAGCTCCGCAAGGCCCTAGATAACCCGTTGCCCGATTAAATAGTTCTGCCTCCTAAACCTAAAGAAGTCTATAGTACACCCGAGTAGGAAGTCGATTACGTTCTCCGTTCTCGTCTTATAGGGAGGAACTAGCGTCTAGAGTATTAGGTATAATAGCAGGGCTATAATCCCGACGATACATAGTATCCTGCGCGAAATTTTAAGAACGCGCCTATCGCCTTACAAGAGTACTATAACCGTTACGTTAATACCCCCGGGCCCCCTATAAATTTAATTAAGTAGTTAGCAGCGGCCGCGGCCGATAAACTATATAACGACGACGACGACGATAACCGTGCAACGTTAACTGCAGCAGCTCCCCGCGTCCGGCGATATCCGCCTTAATAGGCATATTAAGGCCTTATTTGGGGGGTAGTGTTACGCGCCGCACAAATACTGACCCTTTAGGCCACGTAGCTATAGTTACGAGGGCACTAACTATTTGATTATAGCCCTAATAGACCCTGGATTACGTGTAGCCGTGTATATAGTCTTTCTCAGTGCGCACAGCTTTATGCCCCCTTTTTCCTCTTTTCTCTTTATCTTAGAATCTTTGTTTATAGTGCCTATAATACATTTACTTGTTATTCTAAGGCCGTAACACCTTTAATATTAGCTACTGCATTGCTATAACCCTCTACCTTATTATAAAGCAACTCTATCTTCTACTTATACCCTTAGTTATCTATATAGACTTAATATCCCTCTATAAATATCTTATTAAATTAAGGACTATAAAAGAGAAAAGATTAATAATCGATATTATATTACTTAGATAATTATATAAAATACGCGAAATTAATAATATTAGATAGATTAATAGAAAGGATAATCCTATAGATACTATAACTAAGATAAATCCTAATAAGGCACTCGAATATTTAATTAATATAAATAAATTAAAAGTAAGGATAGATAGTTTTATATCTAGGCACTTAAATAAGATTAAAGTTAATAAAGTATTATAACTCGTAGTAGCAAGACGCGCACTAAGGTTGCAAACGCGTTAGATTACGTATAATAGTCTATTATAGGGCTAGCGCACTACTTATAATAGCCTATTACTTGCGTTTTACTAATTGCTTACTACTAATAAATTATTATTTATTCGCATAACGTTAAGTAATAAAGTAATATTACTATATATATTTATAATATTACTTATAATATTATAAAAGAAGAACTTATATAACCTTAAAGCAAATTAATTTACTACTAAAATAAAAACTCTGCCTACTTACCCCCTATTTTTTAATATACTTAAACTAGGCCTGCTTAGCCTTATAGCCTAAGCGTAAATACTATTTTTATTAGCTAGTTTCTACTATATAATAGTAAATATACTTACTTTATTGCAGTGCTTATTCTACAAGGGCTAATAGTTTATTACATACGTAGCAAGGGCAATAGCTATAGCTTTAGCGGCCTCTAGCAACTAGTATAAATATATTAGCCGTATCTAACTCTATTACTACTAGGAGGAATATTCTTACCTCTATGCATTTTATCCCTACTTTTGCATAGTCGTAATAAGCACGCGTATTTATCGAAGCCTGCTCCTAGCAGGCTTAGATCGGATTATTAATCGCGCTAAGGCAACTAATATACGCAGCATATAGGACTAGCTAAAAGTGCTTTCCTTTAATAATAATACGCTTTTTAGAAGGCGTATATAGCTAGCCGGACGATAATAACCCTAGGGGCGTTTATAGTTAGCAAGGGGGCTTAATATAAGCCCGCCCTAATAAGTTAGGGAGGGGGTTATTATTATTATTCTTATTTATAATACCCGGATCTTAAGTAGGAGTAAAGCCGGAGTCCGATATAATAATAATAGCGGTAATAATAATAATAATAATAATAGTAGTAATAAGTTAATACGTAATAAAGAAAATAATAATAATACTAGTAACGCGGGAGAAGATAATAACGACTATAGCAATAACGACTATAATAATAATAATAGTAATAGTAATAATAATAATAGTAATAATAATAATAATACTAATACTACTATAGCTGCTATTACTGCTAAGGCTATTGCTGCTAATACTGCTAATACTAATACTAATACTACTGCTGCTTCTGCTAATAGTAATAGTAATAGTGCCTAAGGCAACGCCTAGTAACGCGAGGATAATACTGCTAGTACTGCTAAAGAAAATAGTAATAGCCTTGCAGGGAACGCGCTAAGGCATAGAGATAATACTACTGCTAATATAGATAATAATAATAAGGAAGAGGGAGATAAAGAGGAAGATAATAAAAAGATCCTTAGGGCAATAAAGGATAAAGAGAAAAGAAAAAAAAAGTTATAGGCAGAGGGAGAAAATTTCTTTTTAACCTATACGTTACGTATAGGGCTTATTTATATAATTTACTCTATATAATATAACACGCGATATAATACGGGCTAATAGTTATTCCGATAGCCCGTTGCACCCTATAGAAATAACTAAGAATAGCCTAATGCAACTACCCTAGGACGACCTTAATAGGCCATAGCAGCCGCCTAAAGGTTTGCATAGCATTTTATATAGCAGACTATTGCCGCTAGCTAGGAAGATATATAATAGGCCGCCGTAGCCGACCTAGGATATTTTCTTAGCTTATTTTTCGCACTTAAAAAGAAAAAGTGCCAGTATAGGAATAATACGTACACGAGGGAAATAACACGTATACAAGGGATAAACAAGAAGAAAAAAGAAGGAAAGAAAAAGACAGGAACTATGTATTTATAGGGAGGGTATTTCTACCCTTCTTATAAGATACAGACGTTATAACTAATTAAATATCTGTCTTCTATATATATGTGCGTACCTTACTAACAATACTAAGGAATAATAAGGGAGATAATAATAATAATACTAATAATAATAATAGTTATAAGAATAAAAAGAGGAATAAAAAGAAAGCATAGAAGGAATAATAGGAAAAGCCTTTGTTTACGCTAAAGCTCCTTCTAGCGCCTCCTTATTATACTAATATAATAAATAAGATAATAGTCCTGCCCTGCTATAGCTATAACGTCCTTTCTAGTAGGAATATTTATTCTAAAGAGAATTATTAGAAGCTCTATCTAGAACTTCGTCCTTAATAATTTAGCAATAGATAGAGAAGGAATAGTTCTTCTAGCACTGCTAGCAGTAGCGATATTATAGCTATAGGAAAAAGCACTATTACTTATATTATTAATACTATACTTTAAGTTTAAAATTGTAACGCCCCTATTTTTTCTAATAATAATATTATTAATATAGGGTATATATTATATATCTTTAATAATAAAGCCTAGTTTAGTAATATATATAAAGAATTCCTTAGCCTAATCTATTTTATAGCTTTTAATAGTATGCCTCTTTATTATCTTAGCAAAGGCATAGCGATTATTAAATCTAAGGATAGCTATTCTATTACTTTTAAGAAGGCTTTCTATAGCACTAATATTCTAGCTAACCTAATTAGCGCTAACCTTCTTAATCGTAAGGATATACGTATTAATAGCAAGAAGATAAAACTCTAATAATAAGGCTATATAGTATACTATCTTATCTAGAAAGGTAGTATTGCAACTATTTAAGATGCTAGGCCTTAATAGCCTCTTATAATACCTGCCCTGCCTATTAAAGAAAAGGCTATCGACTTTTCAGTCCTCTATTATTAACTCGGATATCCTAGCAATAATCGGCTACTATAAGCCTATAAAAAGAGTAGTATTAACGTCTATATAGAGGAT
This sequence comes from Ophiocordyceps polyrhachis-furcata BCC 54312, assembly GCA_001633055.2. Lineage (NCBI taxonomy): Eukaryota > Fungi > Ascomycota > Sordariomycetes > Hypocreales > Ophiocordycipitaceae > Ophiocordyceps > Ophiocordyceps polyrhachis-furcata. The sequence continues at coordinate 26,147 of LKCN02000021.1, read as the reverse complement.
ATTGCTAACTTCTATTATCGCTCTTATTATCTTAGCAAAGCAGATACTATTATTAGCCGCGATCTATCCGTATAGACGACTTCTTTCCTTTAATATATCTTCTAGGACTTTATTGCCTATATACCTACCTTTTTAAAGGGGTATTAGTATATACTTTATAGTATTAATGCCTATACTAACTATTATTAGGTCCTTTTTACGAAAACTAAAAGGGAAGCCTTTTAACGCTTTTAAGCCTAGAAAAAGAGTATTAATACTATAGCTAGCGAATACTACGTTTAAGTTATAGCCTTCGATAACGCTCTCGAATTTACCTAGTAAAAAATTATTAATTAGGCAGCTTAAGATAGCTTTATTATTAGGACCTATGCCCTATATACTCCTGCCTAGCATAGCTAAGCTAAACGTGCTAGCCGTACCCTTATAAATACTGCTAGATTTATTTATATTAAGACTAGCTTTCCTAAAAAGCTATAGCCTTATTTTATAGATATAAGCGCTTATATTTAGAACCTCCTCCTATCTTCTGCTAATGCTAATAGAAAAGGCCTTATTAAAATAGTTATAGAAGCTATCTATATGCCCTATAAATATAATATCTTATACCTTTGCTTATAGGGATATTAAGCATATATTTTTATCCCTTTAGCCTATAGGATCTAGAGCGCTAAAATAGCCCCTAGGGCTAAAAAGGGATATTTTATTAGTATAGAGGGCCTTTATAAGCATATTTATAAGGTATTCCTTCTAGACAAAAATAAGATTATTAGGGCTTATAATATCCGATTCTACAATCTAGCTAATCTAAACCTTAATAAGTCTATTATTATAGGTAACACGTACACAAGGAATAAACAAGAGGAAAAAAAAGGAAAGAAAAAATAGGGATTATATATTTATAAACAGGGTATTTCCACCCTTCTTTATAAGATACAAACGTTATAACTAATTAAATATCTATTTTCCACACATATATGCGTACCTTACTAATACTAATTAGTGCCTTAGATTAGGCATAAATAGCTAGGTTAAGAAGAGACGATCTAGATAAGGGAGATTCTGCAAGGCAGGACTTCGGAACTTATAATTATGCTAAGGAGATAAGGGTTCCGCCTTAGTCGGGGCTGCTTAAATCTTACTAACTCTCGGATTCTATAAGGTAGGACTCTTAAAGGGCATTAGCTATGCTTTTAATTTTCTGTTTTCGATAGGCTATTTTTCCCTTCTCGATAGCCTATTTTTCTAGTATTAATAGGCTATAGTATATTAGGAACTCTAGTACTAATCGACCTACTAGATATTATTTCTTACGATCTAATCCTTTTAGGCCGTAATAAGGAAAACGATCCGCGCTATATTGCTCTTTTATATATATCTTTTCCTCTATAGCTTTAGGAGAGAGCTAGAATAGATCTATAGAATTAACCTTTAACCTTTCTCGATAACCTAGAGGTACTTAACGCTAGTATAGCCTAATTTCTATCTAATACGGAATAGACTATTGCAAATTAAGGATTAACTCTGCTTAATAATTTTTAAAATTAATTTTCGGGATAGATAATTAAATATTAGGATTAGGCTAATCTAATCTTTAAACGCATTCTATAAAATATGCTTAAATAATATAGCGTTTAGACTAGCTATTTAAATAGGCTAGCTGCACCCTAATTTATCTAGCTTTAATTATTAGATTCTATTATACTATAGCCTATAGATAAATTCGATAATGCCTAATTCGATAAAGGGGTTTAAGTTTTTACTATAGATAGCTTTAAAATACTTAAACTATCTAATAAAGGCAAACTTATAGCATATCCTATAAGCTACGTATTCTAATACCCTAATAAAGTCCTTCCTAGCCTTTCTATTAAAGAAAATCCCTTAATAGTCTATAATAACTATAAAGTAGCTAGAGAAGTATAGGGATCCGCCCTACTATATGCAATAGACTATTAGCTTCCCTGCTTAGGGCTAGCGCTAGACCTATGCTAGCCCTATATCGACTAACTAATCGGACTAATAATATTATATATAAAAATCCCGCTAGATAATTTTCTTAATATATTAATTAAGAGCAATATAGTATTAAAGTTTATAAAAGTATAGGATAAAACTAAAAATTATACTAGCAAACCTTATAATATTTTAGATAATAAGGTTAGGATTTTTATAAGTATTTATTATTTACTTAAAATACTGCTAGGCAATTTCTACGCAATCCTCCTGCGTATCCTTAATAATAGAGCCTAGTTTTACTTTATCGAATATATAAAATAGGACCTTTAATTCGCTTAAATATATAATAAGCTTAAATAGTACTTTAATACTAAGGTTAATCGCATCTACTACTATACGGACTAGACTACTATTACGTTTAATTAGATAAGAAATAAAAATCTAAAGCTTTCTTTATATAAGATACTTTAGAAACTCTTTAATAAATTACACTACTGCTAATATGCCCTTAGGAAAGATTTTATAAGTAATATTCTATTATATATAGCGATTATTAACTTATATAAAGGTATACTAGAACTCGAATATGCTTTATTTAAACCTAATAGCAATATTAAAACTTTGCTCTCTAACCTTAGATCTTCCCTTAAGACTTTCCTTGCTAGAGGCTCGACTTCCTAGTATATAGCTAACGATTAGGATAATAAAGATGCCTTTTACTTAGACTAATAATATTAAAATAATAAATAATAGCAAGGAGGTTATTTCTAATAATAAGGTACGCTAGCGTATTAATAGAAGAAAAAGTGCTTTATATGCAATAAAATTAGCTGCTAGTTAATAAAACACCTAGCAGAAGACTAACGCAAGGCTAAAAATGCGTACCTCTATACCTGCAAGTTCGATAGGGATAAAAAGGCTAAATTTAAAATATTCCTCTTTAATTTTAAGGGAATTAATACTAATAGCTTAGAAGAATCTTTAGAAAGTAACTAGGATAAACCTAAAAATAGGGAGGAGATTACCTAGTTCCTTTGCAATAATGCTTATATATATTAACTTACTAGTAATAACCTATATATGCTAAGCTTAGTCGATAAATATTACGGCCTTGGAATAACAAGTAAATGTATTATAGGCACTATAAACAAAGATTCTAAGATAAAGAGAAAAGAGGAAAAAGGGGGCATAAAGCTATGCGCACTAAGAAAGACTATATACACGGCTACATATAATCCCGGGTCTATTAGGGCTATAATTAAATAGTTAGTGCCCTTATAACTAGTCTTATAGATACATAGCCTAAAGGGTTAGTATTTATGCAGCGCGTAATACTACCCCCCGACTAAGGCCTTAATATGCCTATTAAGACGGGTGTTTCTAAACGCGGGATAGTGCTCTAGTTATTATAGCACGGTTATTATCGTCGTTATTATTATATAGTTTATTAGCCGCGGCCGCTTCTAACTACTTAGTTAAATTTATAAGGGGTCCGGGGGCATTAACGTAATAGTTATAGTACTCTTTTAAGGCAATAGGTGCGTTTTTAAAATTCCTAGCGGGATACTATATATTATTAGGATTATAGCCTTACTAGTATACCTAATACTCTAGCCGCTAGTTCCTCCCTATAATATAAGAATAGAGAATATAATCGACTTCCTACTCGGGTATACTATAGACTTCCTTAGGTTTAGGAGGCGGAACTATTTAATTAGGCAATAGGTCGTCTAAAGCCTTGCAGAGCTAGTTAGCGTAGAATAAGTTAGTTATTTTATAGCTATCTAGCAGGTCGAGAATATAGCTAAAGCCTTTCTCGGCAGTAATTATAAATAGACTAGACTACTAGGCGTTAAGATAAGTCGTTAGGGCGACTATGCTAAATCCCTTCTATCGTAGGAAGACTTTATCCCTAATAGTAAAGTCTATAGGATATCTTTTCTTATTAGCTTATTATTTTTGCTAAGCCTAGGTTCGGGCTATAGCGTTATAAGCCTATTGCTATACTTCCTATGCTCGAGCTATAAAGCGGGAGGCGATATAGGCAGGGTCTATAGAATTATCGGGGGTTAAAGAACTATTTAATCGAGGCAGAGAGAGAGGATATCTAACGTCTCTGCTAAGTGCTACTATTAAAGGGGCTATACTAATCGAAGCGTGCTAGGAAAAGTTATACGCGAAGTCTAGCGCTAGCAGATAATTACTCTAGTTGTTTTAATGCTTATCGATATAGAAGCATAGCTTTTAATCTAGATACTAGTTTATAACTTTAACGCTGCCTTATATTTGCAGGTAGAGGGCGCTATTATAATAATGCTTTATGCTAGTAAGGTTATTAATTTTCTTTAGGAATAATAAAATAAAAGGACTAGTATTATCTGTAATCTAAGCAGTTAGCAGGCCGAAAAAGCAGTATAAGTGCTAGAAGTAACGGCTAGCAAGGGTCTCTAAGGTATTATTCTTTTTCCTAGGCAATGTAGTAATAATCCGGCTAAGCTTGCAGATAAAGGTCTAGACGTAGTTATATCTATAGCAGTCTATAGGCATAGTCTTTCTGTTGCAAGCAACGTGCTCCTAAATAGCGGTTAGTACTAGTAAAGGGTATAGGAGTCTAGGGGTCTTATTATAAGGGGTCTTATTTCTGCAATAGTTATAGTAGTTGCGGATATACCTTTAGATATCCTGCTTTATTTAAGGCTAGTAGTAGTCCTATTATAATACCTTAATCGTTTTATTTTAGCCTCTATAAGCGAAGATTAAAGGTTCGTAGGCTTTGCGAATTAGGGCTATGCGGAAAAATAGTTGTTTATTAGTAGTCTATTCTAGGATAATTAAGTGCTTGCTATAGTAGCCGAGTTCTTAAATCGCGTTTTCTTTTTAAATAAGCGTAGCAAGGTTAGCACTATAGGGGGTCGCGGTATTAGGTAAACGAATTAGGGCGATTATCGGGGTAACCTCTAGGAGGTCGAAACTAAGAGACTCTAGCTTAATTAATTAGCTTATCCGTTTTTCCTTTTCTCTAGCTTTAACTATAGGGAGTTCGACTATTTTGCGCAAGAGAGTATTTATAGCTATATTTAGTCGGCTAGGGCGATAGAGGAAACGGATATTAAATTAAGCTAGGAAGTTAGACTAATAGACTTATTAGACCGAGAGCAACCTCTTTATTAAGAAGTATACTAGGGCCTTATAGTCTATAACGATATCGAATTTCTAACTAAGAAGTTCTAGGTAAAAGTATTTAAGGCTCTAGATAATAGCAAGGAGCTTATAGTCTTAGATTAGATAGGCGCGTTTAGCAAGGGATATAGTTTTAGAGAAGAAGCCTATAGGCTTCTAGGTCGAGTTAGTCTATTATTACTATAATATACTAGCAGTTGCGTTCTAAGAGGCATTAGTCTTAAGTCGGGTTATTAGTTTAGGATAGAAGAAGATAAGGATAGGAGCTTTAGTTACGAGCTTTTTTATTTAATTAAATGCTTCGCGCTATTCCGGTCTAAGTTTAAAAGGCGTATCCTTTCTAAGCAGTCGGTTTAAGGGTTCGGCAGTTATACTAGCGTAATAGCAGAAAATCCAGATAAAGTTACAAAGACCTATAAAAAAGCGTATAGCTTTATAGTCTCTAAGGTCTTCGAACTTCTAATCCGTAATAGCCTATACCTTATAGGGGTTAATACTAAGTCCTATGCTAGCGTATAGTATTACGCTAAGGTAGTTAACTTTAGTAACGTTAAACTAAGACTTTTTAATATTACCCTGCAAATTAGCTTAATAAAAGCGCTAGATAACCTTGCAGTATTCGATCTAATAGTCTTCCTTATTATTATTATCTATATAGATTAGGATATTATTTGCATATGCACTAGTATATCGATTAAGGAGGTTATAGAGTTAGGCATTAATAAAGTTCTAGAACTAAGCAGGGCTAACTTTTAATCCGAATAAAAGGACTAACTAACGGAATATACTAGACCTAGTACGGAATGCTATTAGGTATTTAGAGGCCAGGTCGAAACAGAGGCAGTAGAATGCCTAGATAACGTCGATTTTAGAGAAGCGTTTCGCGGATTAGTAGTTAAAAGCAGTACTATTAAGAAAGGGGGCGGGTAAAATACGACTCTTTAGGTAGTTATTTATTTAATAGTAGTCGATATAGAAACGTTAGGCTATAGAGTACGGCTTTAGCGCAAATAGGACGGAGGCAGTATATAGGCTAGCGTTAGGCTTAATAAAACCTATCTCGAGCAGATAATTTATAGTCTCTTTCTCTAATAGCAAGTATTTAATTAGAGTGCGATAAAATAAGGGGCTAGCTAGGTAAAGGGGTTTCTTAAGTTCTAGCGTAATATTGTAACTAGGATAGGGACTCGTAAGAGTATATGCTTCCTTCTTGCTAAAAAAGCCTTCTATATACGCAAAAGGCTGCGGAATTAGGCTATAGACTAGGGCAATATAATTAGGGTCTTCTCCTACTAGGAATAGGATTTTTTAGCCTTAATATATACGACTCGCGGGACTAAGCTTTGCAATTAAGACTTTAAGCAGGTTAGGGTTGTTTTCTAAGAGTATAGGCTAGGTTAGTATTAAGGGAGTTAATTCCTCCTATTATATCTATTAGGGATCCTTTTAGACTACTTGGATTAATTAGTCTTAGCAGTCCTAGTTATTTTCCTAAGGGTTAGTCGGGTTAAGGGTCTTAGTCTAGGTTAGGATCTAGGCTAGCTTTTTTTTCTTCGCGGGCTATATAAAGTTATTATTCTTCTATAAGCATTAGAGGATCTTATACTTCTTCTTATCTGCTTTAATTAATTAGTTCTAGCGTTCTGCGTTAGCCTAAATAGCTAGGTTAATCTGCTTATTAAGTAAAAGCGTTTTAGGCAGAAGGATCGAGAGGGAGTACTTAGCAAGGGCAGGGAGGTTATTAGGCTAGATAAGCTTTTAAGCAGTATAGTCGAGTAGTAGTTTCTTTTTAGCTAGCTAGTATAGGCTAATAAAGAGATCCTAGGTATAATTAGTAACTTAGAAGGTCTCCTAGGGAAAGGACTAGCTATTAATTATAAGGGTTGCAATTAACTATTTACGTATAGGACTAGCTAGGCAGCCTTAGAAATCGACTAGGGGGACTAGACTAACTAGGAAGAGTTTAGCATCGAGGCGTTTAATAGCCTGCTTAGCGAATTAGCAACTAATAAGGAGATAGGCATCTGCTCTAGTATTATAAAGAAATAAGGCTTAAAGAGCGATTTTATTAATTTAAACTTAACTATTAATAGTAAATAATTCTCCTACCTTTTTCTCTATATATAAGACTTTTAGGACTATTAAGGAGCCTTATAATAGTCCTACTCTTTTCCTAAATCCGAGTCTTTAGAGGTAGTCGGTAATAGCGTTAGCGTCCTTCTTAAGCCCAAGATCTAGGCTTAGTTAGAGCAATCTTTAGCTATATAGCCCTTTTTTCTATAGATAAAGCACGTGCTATTATCCTAGTAGACCTTCTTTTTATCCTTAGAGAGAGCCTTGCCTTTTTCCTTAGATATTATTATTAGGGTTTTTTTATTTTCCCCTGCTAGCTTGTTTTTATAGCAGGGAGTACGACTACTTGCTCGCTAGGTCTCCTATTAGATAGTATTTCTCTTTTAATAGTAGACCGAGTCCTTAATATAGCTGCAAAAGTCTTTATAAGAAAGGCTATTATCCTTAGTCTTAGTTAATAGGCTAGAGTTTAGGTTAATCGGAAGGTAGTCCTAAAGCATATACTTTATTTAATTAAATAGTATATAGGTTTTAGCGGCTAGGTTATCGAATTCCGCGATAAATTCCTAAATCTCCTATTTGCTAGAGATCGAGAAGTTTAAATAGCAGAAGCGATTAGCAGCCTCTACGAACTTATTTAGATTGCTATAGGCGGACTCGAGATACTAAATTATCTTAGCTAGTCTAGAGAAGGGTTATTCTATAGAGTTATACTAGGTCTTAAGGGTCTTGCAGGCCTTGCCCTCGAGGGAGCGAAATAAAAAGCCTATCCTATTTTCCTTATCTCGAAAAGTAGCCTTATTAGTTCTTATCTTATTTTTTAAGTTAGTTAGAAAGGCGCTAAACTTACCTTTCTTTCTAGAGAACGTTCTAATATCCTTATAGCGAGTCTTAGCCGAGTTAGAGTAAGCTAGGTTTAGTTATCTAATAGTAGCGAAGATAGGCTATATAGCCTTTTTAAAAGGGATAAAAGCAGTAGATTAATCTGCAAAAGCTATTAAGGCTTCTTTATAGCAGGCAGGCTTAGGGGTTTATTAGCTCTGCAAGTTAGCAATCTACTACTAGAGAGCCGCTAACTAGGACTATAGGTCCTAGTTAGTCGGGGTTATTAAGGAAGAAGCTATAATTAAATAGTCTTTATCCTTAATATTATAATCTTAGTCTTAGGGGTTATATTCTAATTCTCTCGAGGCTAATCTTATAGAGCGTTAAGGAAAGGTCTAGTCTTAGCTTCTAGATATATATTAGGAAGCAGGTCTAAGTCTTAGGTCTTATTCCTTAGAGCCTGATTAAATAGTTTAAAAGGTCTAGGAGTTTTTTAGGGTCTTAGCTGCTTATCTTAGCAATAGAAAGTCGTGGTCTTAGTCTTAGGTCGTATTATACGGGTATTTTGCGTCTTTGTACAGGACGTAAGGCTAATACGTATTTATAAACTGCTCGTTAGCAATATATTAATCTTAGAATAGTATTACGGCTTTAGAATAATAAGTAAATATATTATAGGCACTATAAATAAAGATTCTAAGATAAAGAGAAAAGAGGAAAAAGGGGGCATAAAGCTATGCGCACTAAGAAAGACTATATATACGGCTATATATAATCCCAGGTCTATTAGGGCTATAATTAAATAGTTAGTGCCCTCGTAACTAGTCTTATAGATACGTGGCCTAAAGGGTTAGTATTTATACGGCGCGTAATAATAAAGATGCATTTTAATTTACCCTTAATAAATAATATTATAATCTGCGTTTTTATAGGATCCTAGTTAATATAAGGGTAGCAAAGTTTTCTATAGCTTGTAAAGGATAGTTTAGAGCCTTATAGAGGATCCTCCCTACTATAACCTTAGATAATAGTAACTTCCTATGCAAATCTATTCGTTTTAGAAAGGGATATACTTTTTAGTTAATTAGATCTATAACGCTTAAAACACCTATTAGATCTATTACTTTCTATATACTAGATATAGCTACGCTATTCCTCTTATCGCTATAGGATATAGATCGACTTAGTATTTACCTAAAGAATATAATAGATACGCTTATTAGCCCTAAGATTAAAGTTCCTATTATTAGATAATAGGGTTATGCTTAGTTCTTCCTGCAGAATAATTACTAAACGTTAGTCTTTTTTATAAAGCTATAACTCTGCTAGATATATTAAAGGTTTAGGTATTTAGTAGTCTTGCGTCTTTATAGGCTGCTCTAACGCGCTAGATATAATACCTCTCTTTCTAAGCTTAAAGCAATTACTAAATTCTGCTACTACTGCTAGATGCACGCACTAGTACTATAATGCTTTAAATTTAAGCTTAAGGATAATAAAGAGTTTAATTTTAAGGTTATAGTAGATATTATATACCTGTTTAGAAAGCCTATCCTATACGTTATAGATAGTATAATATTATTCTAAAGTGCTAGATTTCTTCCGTTTATAATAATAAAATCTATTTAGGATATACTACGACTTTGCTAGATTAATACCTATTTTAGACTGCTAGATATTATTACTTATAACGCTAGTATAAACTTTAACTTATAAGAATTTCGTTCTAAGGCTTATTTTCTAGGTATTACTTATTACTAAGTACTTATTAAGGCCTATTAGTTAATTAGGAAAGTTAAGCAATACTATAGACCCTTATAATATGCTTTTAATATCCTATACGAGTTACTTAAAGAGAATACTGCTAAGGAAGTTATTCTCTAAATAGCAGTTAAAGCAGTTAATAATACTGCTAGCCTAGATAGTCTTATACCTATACTTCTTATCTTTAGAGCATACCTATATATTACGCACGACTCTTTACTATTAGCAATTATATCTTAGTATAGTAAGGCTATTAAAGCTATAATAAAAATGCTTTGCGAATATATAGCTAGAGATAAAGTTTAATCGGCACTCTCTATAAGGAATAGACCTATAACTTCCTATCTTTTTAAACTACTAATTAACTCTTAAATTCGGGTTTAGAGAGAGAAAAATAGATAGAAAGGGCTATTTCGTCTTATTTTAATTAATAGTTACGATATCTTAGTTAATATACCTACTAGTATTAAAATATTCTATTCTACTTATATTAAGCTTTATTATAAGTCGCGTTACGAAATTATTAATAATAACGCAGACCTACTTTCTACTAATGCCTATATACTAATACTAGACCTACTTAGGGCTAGCGATAGTCCTGTACTAGCCTTATACCCTAATTGCAATAGTCCTCTAATATTACCTATACTAAATATAACTGCGTTAGACTTATAATAATAACGCGTTAGGTTTAAGGTTTAGATACTAAAGAGTTAATCCTAGTTATCTTCGTTCGTAATATAGAAAGAAATAGATAATATAGCTTTATCTCTCTTATTATAACGTAATAGAAAGATTACTATACTAGGAAGACTATTCTAAATATCGGATTAATAAGAGATTAATAACTTAATATATAAGGGTATATTTTCTTTCGAATAATTTAACCTACGTAAATATAAAGACCTATAAATATTTCGCTCCTATATAGTTAGAGAGATTAAAGGAGGACTAGATTACTTATATAAGAAATTATAACTTATTATTATAAGTTATAGCAATAAGGAGAAAAATGCTATTCTTACCTAATTACTAACTATTTAACGTATTAATAATAGACTATATCTTATCTTAGCTGCTTTACTCCTTAACTAATTAATAATACTTAGTATACGTAATATTACCTAAGCGTACCTATAATCGCGTATACCCCTTTTTTAGACTATCCTTGCTAAACTTCCCTCCGAACTCTAAGATTAGTACCTACTAAATATAATTTTGCGTATTATACGTCCTTTATATAGTATTGCTAAGGCTAGAGTCTACTAGTTCTATATATACTAAAACTACTATATCTAACGACTAAATATACGCACTTCTATATATAACGCGTGTCTCCTTATTACTAATTCTACTATTATATCCTTTAGGATTATTAGCCTATAGACTAATAATACGATTATCTTAGGCAATAGTGCTTTTTATAATAATAAGGAATAATAAATCTAAAAAGCTAGGTTTAAGTCTAAGCCTAAGAATATAGTTAGGTTAGGAGATACTGCTAAATTTAATAAATACCGTATTTCTATTCTTTAGCACTAAGTTATGCTCTAATAGAAAAGATAGGCAGTAAAGATTAAACTTATTAATATAATAGCAGATAATACGCTATAACGTTACCTTAAATAACACGCTAAAGGGGCCTATATTTCTTCTATCTACTAGCCTAAGGCTAGCTTTAACCTTTTAGTTATAGTATAGATTTAATAACCTTAAAAGAAAGACTATAAGAAACTTAATTACTATCTTAAATAGCAAATAGAGAAGAAAGACTAAAGTCTACGCTATATACCTTTAGATCTTATAACTGCAAAAGTCTTTATTTTTATAGATAGGTTATTCGTAAATAATTATAACCTATTATTATAAATTAGCTTTATTATTTGCATTGCTAATAAGACCTAAAGTAATTCTATATTCGAGATTATAAGGAATATTATCTACTAGAGCTCTATTAAATATAAACGTATAACTAGAAGTATGCTTATATTAGAAGTATATAGTATAACCTATGCTTTTAATATTAGCTATTATATTGCTATAACCCTTTACTTTATTATAAAGCAACTCTATTTTCTACTTATGCCCTTAGTTATCTATATAGACTTAATATCCCTCTATAAATATCTTATTAAATTAGGGACTATAAAAGAAAAAAAATTAATAATTAATATTATATTACTTAGATAATTATATAAAACACGCGAAATTAATAATATTAGATAGATTAATAGAAAGGATAATCCTATAGATACTATAACTAAGATAAACCTTAATAAAGCACTCGAATATTTAATTAATATAAATAAATTAAAAGTAAGGATAGATAGTTTTATATCTAGGCACTTAAATAAGATTAAAGTCGATAAAGTATTATAACTTATAGTAGTAAAATACGCACTAAGGTTGCAAACGCGTTAGATTATATATAATAGTCTATTATAAGGCTAGCATACTACTTATAATAGCCTATTACTTGCGTCTTACTAATTACTTGCTACTAATAAATTATTATTTATTTATATAATATTAGGTAATAAAGTAATATTACTATATATATTTATAATATTACTTATAATATTATAAAGGAAGAACTTATATAACTTTAAAGCAAATTAATTTACTACTAAAATAAAAACTCTGCCTATTTGCCCCCTATTTTTTAATATGCTTAAACTAGGCCTGCTTAGCCTTATAGCCTAAGCGCAAATGCTATTTTTATTAGCTAGTTTCTACTATATAAAGATAAGTATACTTACCTTATCCTAGTACTCGTCCTATAGGGGCTAATAGTTCGTTATATATATAGTAAGGGCAATAGCTATAGCTTTAGCAGCCTTTAGTAACTAGTATAAATATATTAGCTTTATTTAACTCTATTGCTAATAGGAGGGATATCCTTACTTCTATATACTTTGTCCCTACTTTTACGCAGTTATAGCAAGCATGCGTATTTATCGAAGCCTGCTCCTAGCAGGCTTAGATTAGATTATTAATCGCGCTAAGGCGACTAATATACGCAGTATATAGGATAGGGCAAAAGTATTTTCCCTTTATAATAACACGCTATTTAAATAGCGTATATAGCTAGCTGGATAATAATAACCCTAGGGGTATTTATAATTAGCAAGGGGGCTTAATATAAGCCTGCCTTAATAAGTTAATAGGGGGGTTATTATTATTATTCTCGTCTATAATACCTAGATTTTAAGTTAGGGTAAAGCTAGCGTCTAATATAATAATAATAATAATAATAATAATAATAATAATAGTAATAGTAATATATTAATATATAATAAAGAAAATAATAATAATACTAGTAATATAGGAGAAGATAATAATAACTATAGTAATAATAACTATAATAATAATAATAGTAATAGTAATAATAATAATAGTAATAATAATAATAATGCTAATACTACTATAGCTACTATTACTACTAAGGCTACTACTACTAATACTGCTAATACTAATACTAATACTACTGCTGCTTTTGCTAATAGTAATAGTAATAGTGCTTAAGGTAATGCCTAGCAATGCGAGGATAATATTGCTAGTACTGCTAAAAAAGATAGTAATAGCCCTATAGAGAATGCGCTAAGGCATAAAGATAATACTACTACTAATATAGATAATAATAATAAGGAAGAGGGAGATAAAAAGGAAGATAATAAAGAAATCCTCGGGGTAATAAAGGATAAAGAGAAAAAAAAAAGAAAGTTATAGGCAAAGGGAGAAAATTTCTTTTTAACCTATGCATTATATATAGGGCTTATTTATATAATTTACTCTATATAATATAACGCGCGATATAATATAGGCTAATAGTTATTCTAATAGCCTATTGCACCCTGTAGAAATAACTAAGGATAGCCTAACGCAACTACTCTAGGACGACCTTAATAGGCTATAGCAGCCGCCCAGAGGTTTGCATAGCATTTTATATAGCAGACTATTGCTGCCGGCCAGGGAGATATATAACGGGCTGCTGTAGCCGGCCTAGGATATTTTTTTAGCTTATTTTTTGCACTTAAAAAGAAAAAGTACTAGTATAGGTAACACGTATATAAGGGATAAACAAGAGGAAAAAGAAGGAAAGAAAAGATAGGGATTATATATTTATAGATAGGGTATTTCCACCCTTCTTTATAAGATACAGACGTTACAACTAATTAAATATCTGTCTTCTATATATGTGTGCGTACCTTACTAACAATTATATATATCGCAAACGTCTCTAAAGATAATAATCCCTTTAACCCTAACGACTTCTTTTACTATTATATTTAATAGACTATACGCCCTAAAGACTAAGGAGAGAGGCAATAGGCATTTAATATAGAACACCTACCTATTTTTAGTAGCGCTACTATATCTAACCCCCCGAAAAACACTATCTCTATACCTTTAATAATAGAACCTTTCCTTCTAACCCTAGACTTTATACTAGAAAGCATTAATTTAGAAAACCTTAAAAATAGGGAGGCACTAGCTATTATAAAGCCTAAGAATAAGGCAGTAGTGCTACCTACTAATCGAGTCCTTTGCTTACGATCTAAGGCCCTTATAGCCTTTAGAAAGGTCGATAAAAAAGAACCTAAAATCCCTAACTTTATAATTCCTATCTAGGCTATTCTTAACGTCCTTAATCTATAGGTCCTAAAAGGCTAGTAGGATGTTAGAAAACGCTCTAACTACTTAACTTAATAGCGCCCTGTAATAGCTCTTAAATTAGAGGCTTTCGCAAAGCGTTAAACCTAGGATCTTATTAATAGGCCTACTGCTAAATAAGTCCTTCCTAGCAAATAGGTATTTACTATAAAGCATCTAGTAAATAAACCTATAATAGCTAAGGCTCGCTAGTATATTTATAGGGATAAGGAAGAATAGCTTTATTCTATCGAGGATTTATACGCTGCTATTGCCTATCTTATATCTATATAAATATTTTTATTTATTATTACTACCTTAGATCTTAAATAGCTATAATTTAATATTATTAACGCCTTTATTAACGCCCTTTATAGCAAAGAATTTTATATTAACTAGCTATATTTATTCTAAGATAGTATAAATTAGGTCTATCGACTTAATCGTGCCCTTTATAGATTTAAGATATCTCTTGCAATATAGTTTATATATACTAGTACTGCTTTAAAAAAACATAGCTAGAGATAACTCTTATTTAAATTCTATATTTATACCTATCCTAAAGGTCTTATTATGCTTCTTTATATCGATAACGCTATTATCGCTACTAATATAATTTCTCTTCTATAATAAGGCTAGGCTATTCTTTAAGGCGTCTAGGAATTAAGAGAAATAGGCGAGCTATTTATATTTCTAGGCCTTTAGTTTATTAGGAATAAAGCCTTTTGCACTATTTACGTCTATTAATAACCCTATGCTAAGAAGATTATCTAATTATTTAGAAAAGGGGTTAAGAATCCTATATAAACGCTTTAGCTAGCAAATATAAAAATCCTAGCTAACTAGAAGATATAAAAGGCTATAATGCTATTAATATAATAGCTTAAATAGACTAGGTCGATAAATTATTTTATAAATAGTATAAGACCCGACCTCGCTTTTACTAATAGTAAGTTATATAAAGCTAATTTAAATCTAATAGCAATATATCTTATAATCTAGAAAAACCTTATATACTATTTTATTAGTATAAAGGCCCTAGGCCTAACCCTTAGCAGTGCTTGCAACTTAAAGGATTTAAAACTCTATATTTATGCAAATGCCTTTTTTACTAATAATCTCTATATATAATACTCTATAGCAGGATATATTATTTTCCTTAGCCTTAGCCTAGTTTACTAGAAATCTAAGCGCTAAATAATTATAACGCTATTATTAATAGAAGCTAAATTTATTAACCTTATGCTTATAAGCATAAGCATTATCTAGATTAATAAGATATTATAGGAATTAGGGCTTTTATAAAAAACCCTATTCCTTTTATTTACTAATAGCCTTAATACTAGGGCTTACGCTTTTAATAAATATAAAGCCGCCTAAACCTAATATATTAATACCTGCTATAAATAGGTATATAATTAAGTAGAGAGCCGATTTTTTATAATCTCTTATATTAGCATAGCTAATATAGCCGCTAATAGCCTTATAAAAGGCCTTGCCTATTTTTAATATACTAAATTTATTAAGATATTATATCTTTCTAATACTGCTATTATAAATAAGCTAGCTAATAGTATTCGGACTATATTTTAACTAGATAATAATCCTATTACTAGTCCTATTAAAACTTAAGATAGTTATAATAGCCTCCCTAACTTATTATAGGCTACTTAATATAGTATAAAGTTTATAAATACGACTTATAAAAAGAGTATTATAAGACTTAGAGAAAAGGAAAAGGATTGCTAAGTCTATTTAGCTAGCTAAATGCCTTTGCTATTGCCTTTCTAGTCTAGGGATAATACCCCTACTATTAAGACTAATATTAATAGAAATTGCCTTATAGCTCGCCTCTAATTAGCAGGGAATACCTACTAATTATAGGCATCCTATAAGTCCTTAAACGCTAGGGGCTATTTTGCTTAATACGCTAAAAAGCGGCCTTAAAAAGCTATTTTATACCTCTAGCCGCTTCTAGCTGCTAAGAAGCAGTCTTAAAAGGCTACTTTATGCTTCTAGCCGCCTTTAACTGCTTAATCTAATACTCTAAAAATATCTATTTCTACTATTTTTCGGTTATTTCCGCGCCCTTATAACGACTTTAGGATAGATTAACTTATTCTAAACGCGTTTTTAAGCGCTATAATAGTACTTTTTTCCTCTTTTTTTTAACGTTTTTAAGCCTTTTTAAAAAAGCTTAAATACGCACTTTTCTGCTCTTTCCTTTATTTCGCGCGACTCGGAGGAGGGTTATCTATTATTCCGGCCTATAGCCGGCCTAAGAGGGGGTGTTAAGTAGTCACGTGCTCTTACATAGTTAGGCCGCCTAGGCCTCTACTCCTTATTTCTCCTCCCTCTTCTATAGCCTAGCATAGCATAATTAAGATCACAGGGATCATCCCTGCGTTGTGTGACGTTCCTTTTTCCATAGTATCTACAGGGAGGCACTAGGTACAGGCATCATCGTCCATGATAGATAGCCTATAGCCCGCACATTTACCGTCTTCATCACCATCACCATCATCTTCACCATCACCATCACCATCATCATCCATCTACTACTACTACTATTACTACTACTACTACTACTACTACTACTACAGTACTACTAGATACCATAGATACCTGAATTCATTCGTCTCAATTTACCTACTGCCTACCTACCTACCTACCACCTACGTACTGACTGTCGCGACACGCCTGCGTACCAACCCAGCTTTCCCTCCTCTCGCGAGAAAGAGACAATGAGATATGATGAAGAAGGAAAAAAAGGCAGACCAAGATGAACACTCAGAAGTCGGAAACAAGAAAGAAAAGTGCGGCCTGCATCGTACTCCTCCTCTGAGAATACACCGTCACTGCATGCCGAAGAAGAAGAAGAAGAAGAAGAAGAAGAAGAAAAAGCGAAACACATATGCTCCAGCTACGCACGAGTGCGTTTAGTGCTCGGTGCCGTGAGACTCTCGCCATGGCGCTTCGTCGCCGACGAATGCCTCACTTCCTTGGTCCGCGGCCAGGTGTCAAACGGGCTCCTCCGCCCAGACGCTCGCTGCTTCAACGGAGTTCCCTCGTGCGCCAGCTTGTTGGCCGACCGCGTCGTTCGCTTAGTGTCGGGGGGCGAGACTGGAGCGAACTTGGGCGCCTCCGGGGTCTTGGCCAAGTCGTCATCAGCCTGCTTGGGCGTGTGCGGCCCGTCGAGATCGCCGGCCACAGGCGTGTCTTCCACGTCAGTCGTCGCCTCCTCCTCCTCGTCCTTGTCCGACACCCGTCGCGGAAATAGGAGGCGAGGCTTGACGCTGGACCGGGTCAAGGGACGGCTGGCCTCAGACTCGGCAGACGTATCCGGTTGAGAATCGTCCATCTGGGAAAACTCGCGGAAGATTTTTTTGCCACGGCTGCGGGGCGTTGGTCAGTAAAAAAGGAAAAAAAAAAACTTTCAACGGTCCATAGCGTCAACGGTCGCGGAAACTCACAAGACGTAGACCATGCCATCATCGCGGCGAGAAGCCTCCTCGATTGACAGGGCGCCTTGGCCAGGAACATGAACAAGTCGGCGCTTGCTCCGACGCTTAACGGGCTCTGCAACGGCCGCGTCGCCGAAGAAGGGATTGTCTGCGCTGTGATCCTTGACGGGGACGCGGTCCTGTAAATCGGTAAAAATCTCAATGACATTTTTCTCGTCGTCATCGACGGCGGTGAAGCTGTCCAGTGTCATGCCCGAGTATTTCTTGGGGCGCCGCTTGTCGTCGGAGCCAAACAGATTGCGGGCGATTGTCTGGATGTGTGCCGCCGTCTTCTTGTTGGGCGGCTTCTGAGGCGTCTTGGATGGGGTGGGCAACATGTCGCTGGCGCGCGAGACGGAAGCGGTCGACGCCGTTTTCGCGTCGGCCAGACCAAGCGTGGCGGCAGCTTCGGCGGCGGCTTCGGCCGTCAAGGTTCCGGAGGGCTGACGATGAGCATCGGCCGCAGGTGCAGGCTTCTTGCGTGGCGACGGAACGGGCGACACCATCGTAGCAGCTATATTAGGTCGCCTCGAGATATGCGGCGACGCAGGCTGATGGGTTCGCGTCGAAGTGGTGCGAGGTGTGGCCGCTGCCGCTGCTTTTCTGGTGGCCGCGAGCTGCGATGAGATTCTGACCGACTTGCGAGGCGGGGAGTAAGGCTCCCAGTCGTCGGTAAAGCCGTGCCGCGGAGCGGGAGGAGTGCGGACGCTGCCCGACGGCGAGGGCGTGCGAGAGGCAGTGGCTCTGGATGTCATGTCGAGGCAGATTAACGTGAGCCTCTCCTTTTCTTGTCCACGAGCCAGAAGCCAAAGCTCAGCCGGCGCCAGACACGACGGTAACGCAGAGGACAAACGGTAAGCCGGACGGCAAGTATTAATACGTCGCCCGGGTACGTTGAACGATAGCGGCCGATAATAAAGGAATACTTTGCCGGTGAGTGCGCGCGACGATCCGATGGCTTATCTTTAATGTCTGAGGATGTTGTTGTGATGGGAAACAGGATGCTGGAGCTTCAGGGCGCTAGACTCGGGGTCGAAGAGGGGGGTTGGGGGATAATTCGACCTGGAATGCAGCGCCACCAGCCTCCTCCTGTAGCGGGTCTTCCTAGAACGGGCCTGCTGGTGGCCCCCGTTGATGAGGCTGGTGCGGACCGTCAGAGGTACCTGGGTACTTTGTCTACATGCTCCGGAAGCGCGCTGGTTTCGCGCCGCAGAGACGCGTCTGTGATAAACAGTAGTACTAAGAATTACTTTGATTCGGCTATATCTATAGGGTAGCATCGAGTATTCTAAAAGTTCCCGACCCCTGATCTCTACGCATCAGGGAACTCCGGTACTCTTTGCCTCCTCAACCTGCGCACGTGGAAAAAAATCTCCTTCATTGACATCACCCACGGTACGCCGTCGATGCCCACAGGAAGATTGTGCCTGTTTTGTCGTATCAAGCCTTAGCTGTGATCGTGACATATGCCATCGAGCACTAAATGCCGCTAAACAACACGTCTTCATTCCGGATTAGCATAATAACAAGCCCGTTCAAGGCTTCAATCGGGCGCCGGCCCACGTCATGCAGCCGCATTTGCTGCCGCTCAAAGCGCCCCTCAGCTGGATGACAGCCTCACGGTTCCGTTACGCCGGCACGCCATCCATCTGGCCCCCTTTTCTGTCTTGTGTGAGCAAATGCGACTTCTCTCCAAAACGAGGCTGAGTAGGCGCTATACCCGTGCCATCGAGAATCAATTTCCTGAAGAATGACCTCGCAAACACCTCCTGGCGCAGAGAACATCGACGTCGCTCTTCCGAGAGACGGCGAGCCTGCAGACCAGCAGGTTGGACTGGCTTCCTGAAAGGGTACCCATCCAATCCTCTGTATTGCAGAGCCGGCAGAATCTATACCAAGGCTGCTGCTGCTTTCACACCAGTTTCGTACAGCATCTCGGGTTGTCTTTGCGGAGGGCAAGCCTCCCGAGGCGACGACTTTGGTGCTGAAGCCATCAACTCGTGACGAGGATGAACGCCCGATGCTCATCGAGGCCGGCTACAGCTGGCTTCATATTAAGCGAGGGCCATGTTGGCGTTCAGCCGCACCCATCCCGATGTAGATATCGAGTGGAAGACGATAGGCAACGCGTAAGATACCTCCAACCGTTGGTGAACTTGACCGGTATCAATTAGTCTTCAGTCTTCACTGTCTCATGAGTTATCAGCAGTGAGTGTACGATGACTCAGCAAGCCGTTGGTACGCGCCCTACGTACGCGACTAGTAACTGCCCGTACAGTGTGGGTGAGTTTAGTCTTGTATCCCCTACGCTGACCTTTGCATTGGGCGCGAAGTGATCTAATCGCACCGCCTATCCGACAAAGAAGACTCGAAAGCGAAAGCACACGCCCAAGCACCTCGGATCCTGTAAATTCACATCAAGAGTCTACATCAACCGTCATGTCGGACGAAGCCCAGCACGACGACGACGACGTTGGGGCATCATCGCCCACACAAAACGCTCCTGACGACTCCCGCCCAAAAACGCCCAAGACTCCCACCACGCCATCGGCCGCGGACCGGCAGCCGGTCGACCGCGATGCCGCTCTCCGGAGGGAACTAGAGGGAGTCCGTGGCATCAACAGATCCATCGAAGCCGTCCTCGCAACCCTCGCACGTTCCAGCGATAACATGGCGGTAAGAGCAACAACCAGAATGAGGTTTGGACAAAGGATTCGCTAACCTTTCCGCCAAGGTCGTTTCCAAGACTGTCTCCAACGCCTCTACCCTGCTTGATACTTGGACCCGAATACTATCCCAGACCGAGCACAATCAACGGCTCATCCTTCACCCTAACTGGAAAGGCGCAACAGAGGATCTCGCGGAACAGGAGGCTGAGGCGCTGGAAAGACAGCGGCTGGCTGAGCGCAAGGCCGCCGAGGAGGAGCAGAGGCGACAAGAGCTGCGTCGTCGGCAAGAAGAGGATGAAGTCAAGAGACGACTAGGCACTTCGTCTTCCTCACGCGGCACAAGAGGCTTCTCGAGGATCCGCGGCGCGAGCGGAAGAGGTACGAGAGCCGGTGCGAGCTCAGCTTATCGGTCGGAAGACACCAAGCCAGCCACATCGAGCGGCCGTGGCAGTAGCCGGGGTCTTTCATCGGGAAGAGGGCGCTCTAGACCGGCAAGATAGTTGTTATCCCATCTTCCGCCGTTGTCATGCGCCTCCAATACCCGAGCAGAGAAATGAATGATGATACTTTCATTTCGCCTTGAAAAAGTGGCTCAGCTTCTTCATCCCGCTGGTGTTGACCTTTCTGAGTTCCCTTACGCCCCGGCTCTCATTTGCCTTTCGCTTCTTATCCTCCTCCAACTTTCTCTTCTTCTCAGCACGGGCGTCATCCTCTTCATCGTCATTCAAGCGCCTCCGGGATAAATTGGCCAACGAGTTCAATTCAGCCGCCTCGGCCCTTAGACGCGCCACCTTGACGAGGTACTCTTCCAGGGCGGAGAAGTCGACGCTAGCCGAGCTCTTTAGCTGCAGCTGCAGCTGCTCTGTAAGGCGTGGCGCAAGATAGTTGGAGCAGATGAAGCCGAAGGCTACTCGCAGACGTTGGAGATTGGCAACCTCTGACGGCGCTTCCGCGGCGTTGTCGACGACGTCACTAGCCTCGTTGGTCTCGCCGCCAGCGGCCTCGGTGTTTTGCAGCAGAATAGGCGTTTCCAGCACCCTTTTAACGAACTTTTCTTCCATGCTCGGCGGCAGACATCCCTCGCCCATACTCTTGGCCTTTTCGAGTATGATCGACAGGAGTTTCTGCTCGTTCAGGCGAAACATGGTCTCGTCACCGGCCTTCACCGTATCGCAGACAGTCGCCATTCGGTTTTCGAACAGTGTCCGTATTTTGCGCCACCGCAGTATTTCCGACAAATGGGAAGACTCATCCGGCAGCCTATCGAGGTAATCATCGCTAGACAGGAATAGACGCTTGTTGGAAGGCGATTCGTCGTCTACCAGCGCCGGCAGAATAAGAAACAGCGGATCGACTGCCGTCGCCATGTATAGATCCGGGTCCTCAATGACTTGTGCTCCATGCCCTGCTGTTTTACCGCCATCAAGCTGTGGTTCCTCGTCGGACGAACCGGCGCGATTTTCGATGAGCCAGCTTCTCGGGGACGACGATGGAGCTGTCACTTTTTTGAGTTCATGGATGCCGCCTTCGGGACAGACGAGATAGCGTGTTTGCCGGCCGAGATTAGGGTTTGGCAAGAGCGCAAGGCGGGCCTCGGGGGTGACGAGCTTGGGGAGGATGAAGAGCTTTGGCGCGGGCCCGACATTGGCTTCGAGGGTGAACTTGGACGGATTGGCGGGCGGCGTGGCGGCTTCGGTGGCACTTGTTTTCGTCGACCTTGTGCGGGCCATCGCTAGATAGACGTATGCGTGTGTGTGTGAGTGTGTAAAAAAGTTGCGAGACCCTAATCATCGAGAAAACGAACTGAGGGTGAATGAACGTTGGTGGTGGCTACCTAGTGAGTTTGACACACAGTACGACTTAAGGTGAGGGACCGCGTCGGCGGTCGCTCCAGACGCGTTGATACGCGCCGAGGTCCCCACCAACGCCCAACATTTCTCCTCGACCGTGAGCATGACACGTGATACTGTCATGTGACCGTCATCTACCACATCATGAGTATCCTTCATCATAATCTCCCCGGCCCTGGGGTGCCTCATCCCTCTCTCTTCCCGTCACTTCCCGTCGGCACATGACTGCGAGCCCGATACCTTCAACTGCTGCTCTTGCACTCCCTAGAGCACGGCGGCTCTAACGCAATCGGTATCAAGGACCGGGATAATATCCGGCGAATCGCCGCAACGCATCTTAGGAAGGCACGATCTATTCGAGTATCCTATCGAGTAGGCCTCATCGGCAGCCGCGATACCTTCCTAGACGGCACTGGACCACCAGGTTTCCCTACCCGTATTCGTTTACCACCCTCTCGTAACCCCTCTCGCGCCATTCTAAGAACATCCCCAGGCATCGGCATCAGAAACGGCCACACGACTCTACGCTCCACAGACGAGCTCGGGCAAGGTGCCTGCGCAGAACCGATGACATCAACCGTACAGTCTCAGAGGCAATCCCGCCATGTCAAAACCGGCACAGATGGCATCTCCAAGTCGGCATCTGCACTCCCTCAGATTCAAGTCCCTGCCTCTCCCGTTCGTAGGGCTCCGCCCCCTCAACAGCAGAAATCACCTAGCAGGCATTCGTTTGGTATCGACAAGAGCTTGACGATGAGGGAAGTGTCGCTGAAGCGGGCACCGACTCAGCGAAGCGGCAGGGAACACGCAGCCTCACACAGCCAAGGCTTTTTGGAGAGAAGGAGAGCCCTCAACGTCTCGACAGCATCGTCATCAACATCAACCACAAAAACTGTACAGGGGACGCAAAGATTGCTTTCCTATAATGAAAGATTAAGTGCGTCGAGAACTGCAGAAGCTGCTCGAGCTCAGAGGCAAGAGAGGGTTCAGAAGAAGCGATCGAACGCCTTTGGCATTGGGCAAGAGGAGATGGAGGAGTACAAGAAGAACGCCATCGAGATGTCCGACGACGGTCCAGCAAATGCACCGACCTTTACTCGCCAAGAGGTTCTGTCGCAAGGAAACCTTCCCAAAAGCATGACCACACCAAATCTTGGTTCGCTTCCGTCTAAGAGCACAGACGAATCAGACTCCTTCCCTGAAAAGCCGTCGGACGCGGCACAGGCAGAGTCCTCGCCCTTTGAGCCCTACTCGTGCTTCCACTTGTCACGTCGTATTCTTCCTCACCGGGTGCTCGCGCGCCACGTTTCCGGCAAAAATTCGCTCAGCCTAAAGGATCTGCTCAAGACAGTCAAGGCTCCCGATTACTCACTTCCCGATGTCGACCAAGACATGGTCGTCTTCGCCATCCTTGCCAGGAAATCAGAGCCCCGCTCGCACTCGCACCAGGCGTCGGCAAACAAGCGCACGCCTGAAGGCAAATACATGGTCATGACCCTTGTCGACCTGAAGATGGAGGTCGAGCTCTTCCTGTTCAGGTCTGGTTTTACGAGGTTCTGGAAGCTTACAGAGGGAACGGTGTTGGCAATCCTGAACCCCACCGTCATGCCTCCTCCACCGGGACGGCAGGACACGGGACGCTTCAGCCTCGTCATCAATTCGGACGCAGACACAATATTGGAAATAGGGGCTGCGCGTGATTTGGGGTTTTGCCGGTCGCTCAAGAAGGACGGCGACGTCTGTGGCGGATGGGTCAACCGGAAGAGGACGGAGTTTTGCGAATTCCACTCGAACGAGGCCGTTCGCAAGCAACGGTCGAAACGGTTGGAGGTCAATTCGGGCGGCTTCGGTGGCCGCAAGCCCGATTCTAGAGAGCTGCGCAAGCCCACCAACAACAACTACGACTGGGAGACGAAGACGAAGTGGTTCGCGTCGCGGTCGCACAGCGCGGCGGACCTCATCGACGGCAAGAACCGGACGGCGACAGACAAAAAGGAGCGGGAGGATTTCCTTAGGAGGAGCCTGGAGGCCAAGGAAAGGGAGCGCGAGATTATGAGGAAGCTCGGCCGGGTAGGCAACGCAGCAGGCAAGGAATACATGCTTATGCGGAGCGCCGGGTGTCGGACGTCGGAGACAACGGATGTCGGCGACGCGCCAACGGCCAAGGGCAGGTTGGGTGAGGCGGCAGCAATTTCTCTGGGGCTGCACAAAGGCAAGGATCGCGCAATCCATCTAAGCCCGATCAAGCGCAAGCGACCGCAAAGCTCGCTGGCTAGTCCAAGCTTGTTGGCTAGGCCGGGCTACGGATGGGGCAGCAGTCTGAAGGAGAAGCTGACGAAGATGAGGGAGGGAGATGAGGCGCCAAGGGAGGGCAAGTCACCTACGCGCAAGAAGACGAGATTTGTGACGGACAGGGGGATCCGGGAGGCAGGGCGCGACAGTCTTGGCAAAGAAGCTGATATTGGCGAGGATGATGAACTGATTATTGTAGGATAACAAGGGGATCGGCCGTTCAAGGCTAACTGATGATGCCGGGCTGGAGAGGAAGCGGCTGGGACCTTTGAGGAGAGGGTGTGACGGTGAGCCCGACATACAGATACGATGCAACGGCTGGCGTGGGACGATCCGACCGGGCGGCGACACGTGGCGCCGGAGGGAGACGGCGCCGGGGGCGAAGACTTATACGGATCTCAGCTCGGCCTTGCGCCGGCGCCTCTGTGGTCTGACATGCGGCGGCGGAGAGAGAGGGATGGCTGGCTGGTGGCTAGAGCAAAAGGCCCTCTCGGATTTCTATCGATACTCTTTTTTTTTTCTTCTCCACGATGGCATCATCCCTGCGTCGTCAACAACCTTGTTTTCCTCTCACGATTGCTTTTGACCAACGAGCGAGCGGTGAGATGCTTGTACGGCAGACTCGGACCGCGACACGCTGTCAGTGTCTCAGATGCCGTGTAACATGGGCCAGCCGTCTGCCGCAGCTAAAGACGGTGACGTATGGAGAGAGAGAGGGAGAGAGAGTGTGTGTGTGAAGAAGAGAAGGTGGCGATTCACGATACCGATGCGCAATGATGACAGGAAGCTCGCGATAGGCTCTGACGAGGAACCGCCGTGGCACGGGAGACGCTGATCCCGGCATCTGGCCGTAAATGAAGCAGGGATGGGAAAGGTGGTTTACCGGCCGTCAAATGCCTTCCCCCACAGACAAGGCAGGCATTTCAAAAATAGAACGAACGAACGAACGAAGCTCGTATCCTTATGCTCCCCTTTTTCCCCCCTTCAGCCGGGGAGAGCTGACGACGGACTGCAGAGGTCTTCCCACGGCTGCAGGCTTACAATATATTCAATTCACAACCTCAGTTCGGCCACAGACACGAGGCCAGCTGAGCATCCCACGGCCTGGCTTGTATCACCCTATCGTGGGAAGCTCATGTCGTTGCACCCGAAAGGAAGGGGCTTTTCCAAAAAGAAAGACAAAGGAGACGCTGACCAAAATGAGAGGTTCAGACAGACAAGATGGGCTTGTTTTTTTGCCTGGTTTGGAACGGCCAAGGTGATGGGAAAACGCCCCCCCGGTCTATGACCTTTCCCTTCTTTCTCTCCCTTGGACGCTCGGCTACTGCATTCAGGGGAGAGAGAGCGAAGGGCGATGCCGTTATCCCGGTCCCGGGGGGGGG
>LKCN02000020.1:618716-630955 GCA_001633055.2 Ophiocordyceps polyrhachis-furcata BCC 54312 | reverse complement strand
TTTATTTAACTTTTACCTTTATTACTGCCCTAGCTTGCAGGCAGCGCGTCCTAATGCTCTTTCCTAGCGCGATTAGGAGTACTATAATACGCCCTCTTATTTTAGCCGGATTATATAGCCCCTCTTAATTTATGCTTTTTAGATAGCTCCGCTATAAGCAAGCGTCCCTTATTAGTAGGCGCGTATTCCTTACTAGCCCGCGTCTAGGGTTCCTTCTCTGCCTCCTATAACTAACTCCTTGCTAGACTATCCTCCCTCCCTATTAGTAGCTTCTATTCCTCCCCTTAATATTACTAATTCCCCTACTCTTTTCCTTAATATATACTTATAGGAGTTATAGCGTTCTGCTTTATAGTATAACCTATTATATACTATTCGCCTCGACGCATTATGCTTAGTAGCAAGGAAGTTCCTCCCTAAGGCTTATACCTATAAATAAATAGCGGATTATACTATTTCTGCTACTAGCTTCCTGCAATTTTATAGCTATTTTTAAGTCCCTTGCTAAGAACCTCTTACTATATCCTTAATCTAGCGCGTTTATAACTCGCTTCTTGCTAGCTACCCTAGGAAGAATATTACGTTTTAACTCCTCTAACGCGACTTTTACTAAAAGGGGATATCTAAGGATATTGCGCGTTTTATACGCAATTATTATTACTATAGGGATTACTTCTACTATTACTATTATTAGGGCCTTTTTTAACCCCTCCTAATTACTAACTATTTCTAGTCTATAATCTTAATTAATTTTATAACTAACCTCCTAGCTAACTCTCCTAATTTCTTATATTTCTTTATAGTTATTATAGACTAGCTTTCTAAGTATATTTAGCTTAAAGCTATAATATCTATAGACGCTAAGGCTTATACGCGTTATTTTGTTTTAACTTAGTAGCGCTTTTATAGCTTTCCTGCGCAGTTAATCTTAGATCGCGGTTTAAATTAGACTAGGAGTTTCTAGTCCGAACTCTGCTATTTCGTCGGGGTCTAGCAGCTCCTATCTACGTCCTATTACCCGTAGACGGATAGCAGCACAGAGCGTACTTTGGCGGAGGGAAAACGACACCCTAGGTGCTACCGGGCTAGCAGCCTAAGGGAGGAAAAAGAAGGAGGAAAAAAAAAGAAGAAAGAAAGGAAGAAAAAAAGGAAAAGAAGAAGAGGAAAAATTCAGAAAAATTTAGTAAAATTCAGGGAAAAATTCAGAAGGTCCGTAGCCTAGATACCCGTACCTAGGCTAGGAAGAATGCTTACACGGAGGCTAATTGTATTTTTAAAGAAGGCACGCCTTGCTTATCCTGTTCTAAAGAGGGTGGAATAGGACCCTTATATACAGAAAATTCGGCTGCCTCGGCTGACCTCCCTTCCTAGGCTCCCTAACCTACCCTACGTTCCTTCCCTCGTACGGCCCGTACGGCCCGTACGGCCGTAGCCGCTATATAGCGTAGCCGTGCCATAGCCGCCTCTTACGTTATTATGCCGTTCCTACCTCTATAACGTTCCTACCTATTATTGTAACATACAGCCGCTATAACGTACAGCCGCTATAACGTACAGCCTCTGTAACGTACGGCGGCCTCGGGCTAGCTATAGCCGGCCCGGCGTTACATAACCCTCCTAGGCCCTCCGGCCAGGTGCCTTATATATATAAGAGTGTTTAGCGCTCCCGCTAAAGTACTAACTAAGAGGTATAGGCTATCCTTCGCTATATAGTAGCCTTTTCTTAGTTAGATTAGCTAGATTACCTCCTTGCTTACTAGCTTGCGTTAAATAACTGCGAGTCGTTAGTTACTAGGCTTAGCCTAAATCGCCTTTTATATAGGTTTAATATTCCCTTAATTAAGATCGAGCGGTTCTTATTAGCTTCCTCTGCCTCGCCTAAAGGGCATGCTATTACCTTTCTCTAGCACTTTAAGGAGGGGATAAACCTAGTATAGGCTAATATCGTATAGGCGTAGTAGTAGTAGTAGGACTCTTCTAATACTATATATTATCTAGCTAAAAGGTTCTAGGTTAGTAATCTTATTTAGCTAGATATATGCTATATTTGCTCTAACTATCTCTTTAGGAAGCTTAACTATCTTTAGGCTAAATACTATATTATTGCTATCCTATCCTTTCTAACTATTATGCTTAATACGCTATAGGGTATTTACCCTACTTTTTATATCGACTTGCTTAAACGCGCTATATTAGACTTATTGCCCTTATAGTTATATACTAACTCCTAGCTAGACCCTACTCTCTATTTATCTAATAAAAACTTATCCCTTAATAAGTAGGAGGTTAAGGAAATGCTTACTACTAAGAATACTCGGGGTTAGTAATTAGCGAACTTACCCCTGCGCTATTCTATTCTCGTTAAGTAGCATAGCTATATAACGCCTACCTAGAAGCCTCTAAAAAATATATAGGATTATAAGGCGTTATTATAATTCGAAGCTAAGTTTAGTAATACGCATACGTATAATAGACCCTAGTATATTTAGCTATATACTCTTATACTATTATCCCTCCCTTTACTACTACTTACTGCGTCCGCCTTATCCCTTTTTCCCCCCTCTTTTTCCTTTATGCCTCCTCCGCTTTATCCTCCTCTAGCTATACTAGCTAACCCTACGGGTTTAGGTTGCTTATTTAATAGGCGCGGGTTAGTATATTAAGCAAGCTATAGCGGATATAGCTACGCGTAGTGCTAGTAGTAGTAGTAGTAGTACGTTAGGGGGCGGGGGATAGCTATATTAAGGAATTAGCTAAGGAGAATAGCGTAAACCTAGACCTAGCTAACGCTAGCAGAGATAATACGGCCGCAAGCCCCTATAGGGCGGCGAGTATTATAGCGTTAGCTTAGTATACGTTAGCCTGCTACTACTCCTAGTTTTCTAGGATTGCTTATTAAATATCCGCCTGCTAGTAAAGAGCCTCTTCCTACTAAGTAGCAAAGCTATTTAGCCTATAGGCAATTAAACCCTATTACTGCTACTACTACTAGTATATTGCTACTATAGCTAGGTTTATTTTGCGCTAAGGGGTAGTAGGGTAGGCGGGTATTATAATAGCGGCAAAGGCTAGGACTAGTGCGTTACTACTATTATTATTATTATTGCTAGGTAAGACTAAGGGAGCAAATATATCTTAAGTCGGCTAAGGGGCGAGACGGGCTATAGCTAGTATATTCTATAGCCTCTTTACGCGGGCCTAGTATGCTAGAGTTAGGATAGCGTATCGACTAGGGGTATCCCTGCTATAAGCACGAGCTAGGACTAAAATAGCTCGGCTAGCCCGTAATATTTCTTGCAAATTACGAACTAGCTGCTATAAATATATATTAGCAGTAAAGAGGTGCCTTTCCTATAAGCACTGCCTCCGCTACTAATAGCATATCGTGCAGGCGGCTCCCTAGCTATGCATATACTCCGCCTTGCTATTATTATATAAATCCCCTATATACAGGGTATATAAATATATAACCTCTTTAGGGCTAGTATTATTATTATCGTTTAAGTTACCTTTTATAATAAAGGTTCCTATTGCCTGTATAGGCGTTGCGCTAGGGGTTGTTAATATTATTTTTCTTCCGCGCTAGGTGCGAGTTATTATAGGTAAGTTTTCTAGTTCGTATAATTAAGCTAACGCACTATATGCGTTATAGTATACGGATATTATAAGGTTATAGGGGGGGTGCGCGCTTATATTAGTTTATTTTAATCCTATACTGTAATAAGCTAGGGCGACGTGCGGATTTTTATTTTTTCCGCCCTTTTGCGTTAGTTAGGGCAACTATAGCCGGGGGGGTATATAAAGGATCCGGGCTTTGCCTGGATCTTATATTATACTACGCGAGGATAACTTATCTACGCGCCTAGGCCGCGTGCATATAGCCCTACCTTACTACTATATATTATATCTTTCCTTTCTTTTTCTTTATCTTTATTATTACTATTTAGGTCGCTATTTTATAGCAGCACTAGGCCAGACCCTTATATATAAACCCTAAGTTACGGTTATCCGTATAGGGAGGTAATAAGGATAGTCCCTTATTACTAGTATATCTCCTATCTAGCTTAGTAGCTGCCTATAGCTAATACCTGCTAGGAATAGGACTCGGCTATAGTAAAGAGTTGCTTTTGCTATTTATTACGGGGATTAAAGTATAAGATAGTAAGTATCCCTTTCTAATATTAAGATAATTCTTAGCTAATATCGGATATAAAGCTAGTACTTAAAGCAGGACGCGCTATACAGGCTCTAGCAGCATTTATCTAGATAAACTACCCTTTTAATAAGTTTTAGAAGGGGGAGTATACTAATTTAGCTTATATAGCTATATAAGCCTATTAGGAGTTTAGAACAAAAAAATAATCCTATAACGTAGTTTGCTAGCTAGGGTCCTAGGGGCAAAATTAGCAGGGAAATTTAGCAGGAAAAAAAATTTAAGCAAGCAGAGCTAGGCAAAAAAAATTTTTAAGTATAGCTAGGCGCAATAAAAATTTTAGATAGATTTAGCCAGGCAGATAATTTTTATTTACTAGTTTATCTAGGCTAAATTAATAAAAGAGATTCTTGCTTCCTAAACGTAATAAGTATAGTTTAATTATATATCTATATAAAAATATTTTAGGATATAAAGGCGTAATTCCTTTAAAATAGAAAGAAAATAAGTATAGTATAGAGGTAATATCTATCCGATTTTAGGTTAGTATTAAAAAGAAGTATTCTAAAAGTCGTAAAGAGTAAAAAATAAAAGTAAAAAGATAATTAAAAAGGTTTCCCTAAAAAAAGAAATAAATCCCTCTAGGTATCTCGATTATTATTCTAAACGTTTTAAGTATAAGTCGAGGTCCTTAAGAGATTAAAACTATAGGCTATAAGAGTCCGTTCCTTCCTAAGGATCTTATTATTATTCGAGGTCGATTTAGTCTTTTAAGCAGCTATTATACTATCTAGTACTATAAGAAATTAAAACCGCGAACTCTAGGAGTCCGTTCCTTCCTAGGGTAAAGGTTATTTCCTAGCTTAGGTCTAGGCATTTATTTCCTAGCTAATCTGCATTTTATCGGATATAGGACTTATATTAATAGCTAATAGTAATACTAATTAGTATAGGTAGGGTATTAATATATATTAGTATAATATAAGAGAGGACTCTGCTTAAGTTAGCTTAGGTCCTTAATCTATTAATATCTGCTTATATTTATATCCTCTCCTTTCTTCCTTAAGGGAAGAAGGCAGAGTTTATATATATAGTTCCCTAATCCTAATCCTCTTTTTCTGCTTTATTTTCCTAATCTCCTTGCGATCTGCTTCTAATCTCGGACTAAGTTCTATCCGATTATGCTACGAGCACTGCCTAAATATAGCCCTATTGCATAATTAAATGCTTCGTCTATACGTACCTATCCCTAGTCTTTTCCTTTAGGGGCAGATACGCATTAAGACGCGTAAACAATTTGTATTATGCATAGTTGTATTTACATACTGCTAGAGTTAACTATAACTTCTAATAGAGTTATTATTAGGCATAACTATTAACTAACCTTATTTATTAGTATAACTAAAGATATTAGCTTAATAATAAAACTATTAAGACTACTATTAACTAACCTTATCTATTAGTATAACTAGAGACCTTTAGCAATAAGACTGCTAATAATAAGACTATTAAAGCCCTTTAACTTACTACCCGAGGCTTTATATCTAACAGAGACGTACTAGTTTAATACTCTGCTAGAATTGCCTTAAAAAATCCTTTGCTCGTACTAATAAAACTAAAGCAGCAAGGCATGACTATAGACTAGACTTTAGCCCTAACCCTATCTATTAGTCTTTATAACCTAGAGAGATAGCTTCCTTTTTAGTATAGCCTAAGCCTATATAGGATACTATAAAGACTATATAGATACTTATAGCTAAAATAACTTAGATAAGAAAAAAATTAGACTAGCTATACTAATTACGCTCTCCTAACTAAGACTAAGACTATTTTTGCAAAAAGGCCTTTACTGCTTTTAGAGGGCTTTTTATAGGAAACTTTATAGTATTAAGCAAAGCCGCTTAGCGGACTTTTGCTATAATAAGCAACCCGAACCTTAACTACTTAGATAAAGCTAAATCCTGCTATAAAGATATTAAGACCTTTTCTAGAAAAAAGGGCGAGTTTAGCGCTTTTCTAGTAAAGTTAAAAAACTAAAATATAGACTAACTATATTATATTCCGCAATAAAAAAAACTAGATATTATTCCTTTTCCAGGCTTTTAAAAGCAGGGCTTAAAAGACTCTTAAGACCTAGTATAAATCTAAAACCCGCCCTTTTTCTTACTTAGTTAAAATATTTTAAAGCCTCGAGTTAGCATATAGCAACTTAAATAAATTTGCTAAATCCGTTAAAAAGCTATATAGACTAAACTTCTTAATAACTAGTAAATAGGATATCTAGGAGTTTATTATAGAGTTTAATAACTTAGCTATAAAAACCTGGATTTCTATAGACTAGTTAAAGTATTTACTATAAGACTATCTGCTAGCTAGCTTTAACTTAAGCCTTTTAACTAAGGCAAAAAACAACTGCCTTTAATATAAGGAATACTATAAAACTATTAAAAATACTATTTTCTGCTATAAGAAAAAGGCAGTTTAGTATTATACTCGAAC
The DNA here is from genome assembly GCA_001633055.2 of Ophiocordyceps polyrhachis-furcata BCC 54312. Classification (NCBI taxonomy): domain Eukaryota; kingdom Fungi; phylum Ascomycota; class Sordariomycetes; order Hypocreales; family Ophiocordycipitaceae; genus Ophiocordyceps; species Ophiocordyceps polyrhachis-furcata. The sequence goes on along the minus strand of LKCN02000020.1, from coordinate 624,303 downwards.
TTAATAAGCCTTTAAACCTAGCTAGCCTACTTGCGTATAAAACGCTACTTAAGTATCTATTGCTAGAAAAAAAGACTATTAACTATCTTTTTTAATCGGATTTATTAAACCTAATATTAGCTTATATACTGCTCTTATTCTTTTTGCCTAAAACTATACTTAACTGCCTGCAGGTTTTATATTAATTACTGCTAGGTAAATAACTATTTAAAAAGCTAGATCTTTCTTACGCTTTCCCTTAATAGTACTATATTTAATTACTAGGAAGCTTAATATTTTTCCTAAAATCGATATAATCTAAGCCTTTTACTATTTTTATCTTAATCCTAATTCTAAATATCTAACTGCGTTTTATATAAAATTTAATATATTTTGCTAGAAAGTCCTCTCTTTTAGCTTAACAGTTAGTCTAGCCTAGTTCTAGAATTTTATTAATACTTAACTCTATAACCTTTTAGACTAGTATACTAGTACTTATACTAATTATATTCTAATCTATTTAGATAATAATAAAGAAAAGACTTAATAAAAAGAATACTATAAGGTTATTTAGTGCTTTTACTAAGCAAATTTATAAGGAGATATAAAAAAGTCCTTAGTTTAATATTATAAAGATTAACTATTTTAGAGTTATGCTTTATATAAGCGTAGGAATTAGCGTTAATCCTTATAAGATTTAAGCAATTATTAACTAGAAATTTAAGGACCTTTATAATAAAAAAGCTATATATTTCTTTCTTAGTTTTTATAATTTCGTCCGGATCTTCTGCTATTATACAAGTAAGACTACTAAGCCTTTAAACTATTTATTAAAAAGGATAGCGACTTTTCCCTTAGACTTAAATAACGTAATGCTTTTACCTAGATAAAAAAGCTCGCGACTAAGGCCCTAATCCTAGCCTTTTTCTAACCTAAACTACCTGCTTTAAAACTAACTTAAAAGGTTATACAAGCAGTAGATAAAAAGTTAACGAATCGGGAAGGTAATTACGTAATAGAAAAGAAAAAGAGGAATTACGTAATAGTCTAAAAGAGGAAATTAAAGAAGAATTAGAGGCAGGAGAGGTGTTTGTATTAAGAAGTTAAGAAAAGCTAATACTGATAATTCTTCCAAGTAGGTGGGAAAACCCTCCTCCTTTTATAGATAATTTCTCAGGAATAAAGGTACTTCTCGAGATACTTTAAAGTCTCTACTTATAGTACTCTGACGTACTTATACGTTACTACTTCCCCCTTGTTTATAGGTATTTTCCTTCTTAAGATATTTAACTTAGAGATCGGCGATTTAGAGGAAGACTTGTAGCGATCTGACTAATCTAACCCGCTATAACCGCTATAACGTGCCCGCTATAGCCCTTGTAGGTACGTACCTACCCCGCTATAAGCGCTATGCTCAGGGGGGGTGTAGGTATGGATTAGGCTGTATATGTTTTAAGTCTTTTTATAAGCTTATTTCTTATCTATTTATAATAAAAAGGTATGCATTTAAAAGCGTTTTAAAAGCGCTATAAAATAATATAGGTCTTATTTTATAAAAGAACCTATTTTATTTTTTATTAAGCTTTTTTATAGCTGTACTATTATATATACTCTTACAGCCTTCCTTAAAGTGTATATTATATATACTCTTTACCGTATTTTTATATCTTCTTTTATAAGTTAATTTTAATATTATATATAGAAAAGTTTAAAAAACTACGAGATAAGCAAAACCTAGTAGGAAAAAGCATATCTATAATATTATTTATCTTATCCTAGTAAAAAACCTTTAAGTAGGAAAAATACTAGTTATACTTAGTAAAAAACCTTTAGTAAGGATAAAATACTTAAGTTTATATTTATATATTCTAGTAAACCCTTATATAAGGAAAAATACTAGATTTATATAGAGAAAAAGTCTGAAAGCTTTATAAAGACTTTAAAAACCTCTTTTATAATAAGAAATAGTTATTAACCTAATAAAAGGCGTCGGAATTTATAAAATTTACTAGCTTCTAGCTCTTTAGTAAATATATCAGCTATATTATCTTTAGACCTTATATAGTATATTTGTATTTTATTATTCTATATATTATCCCTTGTAAAGAAATAAGCCAAGTCTATATGCTTTGTTCTTTTATAGAATTTAGGATTTTCTGCTAACTTAATAGCTGCCTGGTTATCTATTAAAATAAGAGGTATTGTATTTATTGTTTTAATGTTTAGCAGTTTGTTTATTGTTATAAAAAGCCTTTATATATATATAGCTTCTTTTATAGCTTTTTTAAAGCATATAAATTCTGCTTTATAAGTAGATAGGGCCGTAGATTTTTGTTTTTTACAACCCTAACTTATTAAGTTATTATATATATAAAAACAGTAGCTGGAAACAGACTTTCTATCTGTTAAATTAGAAGCCTAGCTTGTATCTGTTAAACCTCTTATAAAGTTATTATTATTCGTGTAAAGGATCCGGGCTTTGCCCAGATCTTGTTATACTACGCGAGGATAACTTATCCACGCGTACAGGCCGCGCGCATATAGCCCTACCCCCCTACTATATATTATATCCTTCCTTTCTTTTTTTATCTTTATTATTACTATTTAGGTCGCTATTCTGCAGCAGTACTAGGCTAGACCCTTATAAATAATAAAGATTAATTCCCTTTTTGCTTTCTTTTTCTACTATAGCAGACCCTAATATATACCTTTAATTATCTTAGCAAGTAGCTAAGCTTTAATAAATCGTTTTATAGTAGTAGAATACTATACTACGGTTAGAGCAATAAGCAATAGCGTAGTCGAGCCGCCCTAAGCATAAGCTGCTGCTGCCCGGATTGCTATTTAATAGAGATAAGATATTATTCCTAGCATAGCGCTCCCTTATAGCGTATAAGCTTATTGCTAACTAGGAGTTTATTAGCACTGCCTATAACTAGTAGGTGTTTTTATACTAGTACCTTACGCTATCTATATAGGCTAAAGTAGCCCCTTTTTTCGAGTAAGGGGAGGAATATAGATATAATATAGAGTATTTCCTTAACTACCTTAATAGCGTCTTTGCAGACCCCTACTATTAGCAGATAGCTATAGCAGAGCTAGAGAAACTCGTATAGCGCCCTACTAAGTCCTTTTTAGATTTTCTTATCTAATTTAAGGCTAAGTTATCCCTATTAGGTAGGGCCTTATAAAATAAGGTTATTAAAGTCTAATACTTTTATTACTCCCTCTCCTCTAAGTTATATTAATACTATATTAGGCGCGATATCCCTTATAACGACTATGCTAGGGCAGTAACGCGTATTAAGTCCGTTACTATTAATATTAAAGCCTTTTGCCTTAAGGCTTATTCTAATACTAAAGGGGCTCCTCTAGCTAGCTAGACGCGTCTACGCCCTAATACCCTAATAATAGATATCTATAGCGCGGGCACTTCCTTTTAACCTGCTACCTACTATCTGCAATAGTCTAATACCCGCTGCTAAGCAATATAAGTTAGCTCGGATATAATTAAGCAGCGCTGCGTTAATAGTATATTCCTTCGCTATAGTATCCCTAGGCACTTCCTAAAGTCCTGCAACCTCTATTTAGCGCGTTGCCTATCTATATCGCGCATGCGTTTTATAAATATAGTAAATACTTTTAATGCTTTTCCGGGCTAGGTAGGAAATATACTGCCCTTATAATAAGTCTCTTGCTAGGGGCAAGTAGTTATATTAAGGATATTAATAGTAGTTTAGTAATGCAATTTAAGGAAATTAAGAGGGATATAAATACTACGCCTCTTTTTTTTCCTATACTTATAAACTCTACTACTTTTATTAACGCGCAGGCAGACTATAGCTATAATTACTACGCTATTATAAGCGAATTGCTAGTTTAACGTTGCTAGCTTAAGCGAGTACGTCTTTCCTAGCTATATATAGTCTAGATAGCTATTTCGATTAGTCGAGGTTAGGATAGTTGTTTTAAGGAGATATTATTAATTTAGGATATTATGCGTTTTATCGCTAATATTAATAGGTAGCTTATGCCTATTATTGCGTACTTAATCCCTAGGCTAATGCAGGAATTTATTCTTAGCACCCTATAGCTTATACGTTATAACGTATTAGTCCGCGCTAGCAGGCACGAGTTAATTATCTATTCCGCAGATAACCTAGTTATTTATAGCAGCGCTGCCTGCTAGGTTTCTAACCCTATAGTCGCTATTATAGGCTCTACTTTTGCTAGCTTTATTTGCTAGGAGACCCGTTATCCTAAGGGTTTCTAGTTCCTTATAACTAGCCTGCGCGAAATCTTATTAGCGCTTTATATTACCCCTACTCCTAAAGCGCCCCCTATAATTTCCCTCCTATCTAAAGTCTCTAACTTTGCTAACCTTTTTAGCAAGGCAAAGGCTAGCGCCTTACTACTTTACTATAGCAGCTAGGATTACTATATTTGCCTGCGTTATAACCTGGATAGTTCCTCGCCTGCTCTCCTATAGGGCCCTTTATATAATATACTATAGGAACACCTTCTCGAGGTTTACTAGCAAATTACTAACCTAATAAATAAGGGGTAAATTCGCGCAAGCTTATTATTAGCAGCCGCTCTTATCCTTCTTGCTAAAAAGCCTAGAAGTAGCTAGCGTTTTTATATCGATTATTGCGCTTTAAACTAAGTTATAGAGCAGGATTACTACTTGCTTCCCTTAATTAAGGAGATATTACGCAGCCTTTCTAGCGCCTATTAGTTTATAAAGTTAAATATCTGCGCCGCCTTTTATAAGCTGCATATTATAGGGGGTAATAAATACCTAACTGCGTTCTATACCTAGTTTAGGCTTTTCGAGTAGCTTATTTGCCCCTTTAGCCTTGCTAGAGCGCCCGCTTTTTTTTAGCAATATATTAATAATACGTTAGGCATATCCCTAAGCGACTTTATTATAGCGTATCTCGATAATATTTTAATCTATTCTAGGGGATTGCGTACTAACTACTAGGGTAAAGTCCGGGCTATTATAGATAAGTTATAGGCCGCGGGTTTATTTCTGGATATTAATAAGTACGCTTTTATAGTTAAAGAGGTTAAGTACCTAGGATTTATTATATATGCTAGCTGCAAGATACGTCCTAACCCGGATAAAGTAGCCGTAATATATAACTAGGAAGCGCCTTCCTATATTCGAGGTATTTATAGTTTCCTTAGCTTTGCGAACTTTTATTGCGACTTTATCCCTTGCTTTTTATATATTACGACCCCTCTTATTAATCTAACTCGTTGCAATATACCCTTCTAGTAGACGGCTAAGTACTAGGCAGCTTTTAACTATCTTAAGGCCGCGTTTATTACTTATCTAGTCCTAGTATAGTAGGATCCTTGCTAGCTAATAGTTATTAAAATAGACTGCTCTAGTAAGGCTCTTAGTAGCTATCTATTATAAATAGGGAAGGATTAAATCCTCCGCCCTATTACGTACTTTTCCTAAAAGCTTTAACTTGTGGAGAGGAATTATACTATCTATAATAAGGAGCTCCTTGCTATTATTGCCTGCCTTAAGGCCTAGTCGGCTAAGCTATATAGTATAGCTAAGCCTTTTATAATCCTTATAGACTATAAGGCC
>LKCN02000020.1:555350-608642 GCA_001633055.2 Ophiocordyceps polyrhachis-furcata BCC 54312 | reverse complement strand
GGCGCCTTTCCTAAGGTTAGGAGGTAAGTTTAGGTTATATAACTAGAACTATACTAAGGTCGAAAACCCTTATATATTAGCTTTCTTAGCTTAGAAACAGGCAACCTAGTCTAGCTAATCTATATATTATTAAACGTAGGACTTATATTAATAGCTAATAGTAATACTAATTAGTATAAGTAGGGCATTAATATTATAAGGGTCTTCGACCTTAGTATAGTTCTAGTTATATAACCTGAACTTACCTCCTAATATTAGGAAAGGCGCCTGTATAGCTATAGACTCCGCCCCCCTGCTTACGCAATGCACTTATCTTACGATAGTTCCCTTATCTTAGCTACGCCCCTATTACGCGCAGCATCCCCCTAAGATACGCAGCTACGAGTACGTAGCCCGCTCCCTAAAATCGGACCTAGATATATATATATAGCCCTAGGTAGCCCGCTTCCTTTAGAGCGGCATGCGTAATTAAATATACTTAGTCTAGCCTAAGTACGCTTCCTTATAGCTAGCCCCTTAATATAATTACGCATTTCTCTCTCCCTTTTTCCTTTTCTCTTTCTTCCCTCTAATAGCCCTTCTCGTCTATACCTTCTCCCCTTTTTTTCCTTATTCCCTAGCTATATCTTAACGTAACTACTATTTTTACGCCCTTATTGCATTAGTACCTATCGAATAACCGTATCGAATACTCCCTATAATAACGTTTGCGGAAGACTTATATATAGCTAGTATAGAAGAATAGCTCGCCGGTATCTCTTTAATAGATAATACCCCCCCGGATCCGGACTTTATTCCTTACTTTTAGCAAGAACTTACCCGTACTAGGCAGGCGTTAGCTAACACCTAGTCCTCCCTTTCCTAGGAGCAGGTTACTTATCGACAGGTTCTTAAGTATATGCAGGCCTTGCATTTAGCCGAGCTCGATTAACTTTGCCGCTCTTAGCTAGGTAATCCGGCCGCCCGTCCTCTTGCTAACTCCCCCTTGGCCCCTGCTTAACTAACGCTAAACGCCTCCCTTATTGCTATAGCCCTCGCGCGCTAGCAGGAGGCCTAGCTAAAATAGGATAGCAAACCCGAGTCCTTTTACTTCTTTATAAGCTAGTTAATCTACTAGTATAACGTTAATAAGCCTTAGGGTAAAGCTAGCACCTTAGACTAGTCCTAGCTTTATATTTTTAATTGCCTCCTTAAAAATAAAATAAGGCGCGTTACCGCTTTCTAGCAGGCAGGGGGTTCTAATAGATAGTAGCGCCCGCAGGATTTTTTCGACTACTTATACTGCACTTTTAGTACGGTTTAGGAATAACGGAAAGCCTAGGACTAGCTGCAGACCCTTATCTATAAGGACGGATAACGCTTTAGCAACTTCCTCCTAGAATTCGAGGAGGTTATACTTATAGCTGCTAGCCCCTATAGGTAGGCGGACTCTGCTAAATTAACGTAGCTTATAAACTCTCTCTCTCCTATGCTTTAAGACCTTCTTATTACGGTTAATATGCCCGAATCTTACGCGGCTTTTATTACTAAGCTTTAGGGCCTCGCCTAGTCTTTTAAGCAAACTCCTTATTTCCTGCGTATTGCCCGCAAGTCCTCCCCCCCTACTCTTACGAGTAGTAGCCCTGCTCCTGCTGCTATAGCCCCTATCCTAGACGCTAATAGTAATATCCTAATAAATAGCACCCGCCTAACTAAAGGCAAAAAGGTTACTCCTGCTGCCCCTACTAAACCTCGCGCTAAATAGGTCCTTCTATCCGTTATCGACTAATAATAAAACGATAGGTTATATATACGCTATAGAGCTCGCGGCTATATAATCTACGCTTGCCTATATGCTATAGCGCGTTAGCCGGCCCCTGCTCCTAGCGTTACTAATCCGCGTATCGCGCATACTAATATCGAACCTCTCCTCGAAGACGCTAAGGAATAGGGAAACGCTTAACCCTAGAGCATTATAGCGCTTCGGGGTCCCTACTAGCTGCAGATAAGAATATAAAGGCACTTCTTTAGTCCTAGCTTTATGCCCCTTCTATGCAGATTTTTATAATCCTTAACTACTTAGAACTTATATAGACCCTTATCGATAAAGGCTATTAGTGCTATGCTACTATTAGCACGCAGCTAGCTACTAACCTTTGTATTCCTATCGAACGTATATTGCCCTATAGGATCTAGGGTGCCTTTGCTTAAATACAGGGACCTATAGTTATAGGTATCGCCTAGCTTGCCCTCGAAGTTAATAACGTTATACGCCTTATTATAGCCTATATAGTTCCCTATCTTAACTTTCCTCTTATTTTAGGCAAACCCTAGCTTAAGTATATATGCTTTTATTCTATTCCTTACGAATCCCGCCTCTAATATAGCGACTCCTAGGCTTAGGTTTAATATCTCGACTCCCCTTCTACCCTAGCTTAGGAGATCTCCTCTATACTATATATAACGGCTTCCGCCTTTATCGCCTAAGTTACCCGTAACCTTTATATAATAACCTCCCCTAACCTTCTTCTTTATGCTATCTCCCTCGCTAATATTAATAAGGCACTATAGGATAAGGTTCCCCTTTCTAATACCTAGCTCCGATAACGCCTTCCCCCTAAGATCTAAGACTTCCTCCTACTCTTCCGCAAATAAAACGCGGATAAGTTAAACCCCTATAAGCCTAGTATCGACTACTCTATCCCCCTCTGCCCTAATGCAGATAGGACTAATCCTACAATTCCTTTTAGCCCTCTCTATAGTATATCCCGCGAAGAGCTCCTCGTCCTTAAAAAGACGCTGCGCGACCTTCTTACTAAAGGCTTTATCTATCCTAGCAGCTTTCCGGCTAGCGCCCCTATCCTCTTTGCCTGCAAACCTAGTAGCGGCCTCCGTTTCTGTACCGACTACTGCGCCCTTAATGCTATTACGGTTCCCGATTATTACCCTATTCCTCTATTTAGCAATATGCTCCGTATTATAGCTCGAGCTAAGTAGTTTACTAAGCTCGATATTATTTAAGCCTTTTATAAAGTCCGTATTGCGGAAGGAGAGGAGTAGAAAACGGCCTTTTATATGCAGTACGGACTTTTTAAGTAGATAGTTACTCCTTTTAGCCTTTGCAGAGCCCCTACTACTTTCTAGCGTTATATTAACTAGATCCTTAGTAACCTCCTCGACGAATTCTATTTAGCCTATATCGATAATATTATTATCTACTCCTCTAGCTCCTGCTAAGATTACTTCTATAAAGTCCGCTAAGTCCTTTAACGCCTCTAGGAATATAGCCTTTACGTAGACCTTAATAAGTATAATTTCCTCGTCTCTCGAGTTAAGTATCTAGGGTTTATCCTTATTGCTAGCGTTAGGATTTAAGCGGATCTTATAAAAATCCAGGCTATCTCCGACTAGGCTCGACCTTCTATAGTTAAGGGCCTCCGAAGTTTCCTTAGCTTTGCTAACTTTTATTATATATTTATTTCCGACTATGCCTCCGTTATCGCCCCCCTTATAGACCTAACTAGGTCTAGCAGACTGTTTTCCTAGGGTCCTAAATAGGAGACCGCCTTTTAGCACGTTAAATAACTCTTCCTCTAGGCCCTAGTCCTTATTAAATAGGATTTCGATCTGCCTACTTAACTTAAGATAAATTATAGTAGATTCGCTGCTAGCAGCGTAGTTTCCTAGGAACGGGATAGCTAGCTTTGCCTAGTCGCTTTCTACTCTTAGAAGCTATCCCCGGCTAAACGCAACTACCCTATCTATAATAAGGAAATACTCGCTATTATTTACTGCCTCGAGTAATAGCAGGCAGAACTCTATAGTTACTAGTCCTTTAATATTATTACTAATTACTAGAACCTCGAATACTTTATAACCTGCTAACGCCTCTCTAAATAGCAAGCGCAGTAGGCTAAATACCTCTTACGCTTTAATTTCTAAATTAAGTATCGCCCTAGCAAGCAGGCTACTATCCCTAACGCCTTTTTATAGCAAGAATAAGACTAGCTAACTTCTAACGACCTAGACGACTATATTACTTAACTTCTTCCTTAGGACGCCCTTTAATTCTATCTTAATTTCTCTCTCCTAGACCCTAATAATTCCTTACCCCCTGATTCGCCTACTGCTTCTAGCTTGCTAGACCCTGCCCCTCCTTATGCGGACTTATCTTCTACCCCTTAGGTTTTTTCTAATAACGAACTCTACTCCTTATAGCTAGTTACCGCTGCCTAGGATACTATATTCTAGGAAGTCCTCTGCTATATAACCCGCAGCGACTATGCCTTCCCTCCTGCCCTCCGCCTTAAGGTCTAAATCGCGGACTACTATATCGACTCCTGCAGCCGCCTCCGCTTTCGCAACCGCCTCTAGGTCCCTAGTTCTCCTGCTACTATAGACGTAGATACCTAACGCGCCCCCCTCGACTTTTAGGGCCTTAATTAATTACGCGGCCGCCTTATCTAACTTATTTACGACTCCTACCTTATTAGGCACCCTAGCAGGGATAGCACTATAGCCCTAGTCGCGCAGGACTTCTTCTAGCCCTTATAGCAGCAGTTTATACGTTGCTTCCTCTATAACTATAATATATGCGGACGTTCTAAAGTCTAGCGCTCCTATTACGCAACGCTCCTCTGCTTTCTGCCTACTCTAGACTAGTTCTACTATTACTTTTAAATAGATTTTATAGTTAATTTTCCCCTAATAATAAAAAGTAACTACTACCTCTAGGTTATCTAGGACTAACTTAGCAAGGAAATCCTCCTCGAGCCTATGCTATCTATAGATACTAACCTCTATACGGAACGTTTCCTCTAGTATTTTATTTGCTTCTACTAGTAGCTAGCGTCTATTATAAGTAATTGCGGATCTAACTAGATAGGGGACTTCTAGGCCTATTTTTGCCGCCTCTATTATATCTCCCGCCTCCTTAGCACTGCCTACTACCCCTAAACTAATAGCGGCAGTAAGCGTATTAACTAGGAGGTTTAGGCTTACCTCTATACTATTATTGCTTATAACTAGGATAATTAGGACTTCTAGCTCCCCGCTGCGTAAATAGCCCTTAATAGCTATTAATATATAGCTATTAGTATATCTCCTTTCTTTGCTACTTATAGCTTCTACGCCCTATCCGTTGCTCCTGCTATTAATAACGCCCCTCCTGCTTCCGCGCGTACGCCTGCTAGTCGAGCGCAGGCTTTTATCGCTAAGTTATAATAGGTCTTGGACCTCTGCTAGTCCGCGGACGCCGCTGCGGCCTAGGCTAGTAAAGCTTAGGCTAATATATTACGCCGGCTAGCCGAACGCTTCTAGCCTAGCGATAAAGTCTAGCTCGACCTGCAAAACTTTGCCTCCTACTGCCTAAAAAAGAAGCTTAACTAGCGCTACGCTAAGTATACTATTAGTCGTATTATATCCCTAGACGTTATTAAGCTGCTTAACCTTCCCTCTAGCGTATATAATTGCTTTAATATTAACCTCCTCCGATATACTGCAAATAACCCCGTCCTAGGCTAGATAGTTGCTAATCCTTAGCCTCTAGTAATTCGAGTAAATAGGGAAGATAAATAGGAGGTAGATAATATTCTCTCTGCCTGCTAGAAAAAGGTTAGACGCAGTTAGTAATATAAAGTCCTTATTAAATAGACTAGATACCTCGACCCTACCTAGGAACCCCTAGCTAAGCTTAATAGTATGGATACTTTATAACGATTCGAAGCACTCTATAGCCTAGCTACGTATAATAATAGCCTACCTCTCGGACCTATAATAGCATATCGCACCTCCCCTATAGCGGCTATATAGGTATCCCGCACGCGTCTCCTCTTTATTTTTCTTCTGCCTCTTTTAGGCCTTGCGGCTACGCATTGCCCGGCCGCAGGGGCGCTTCGTCGGCGTTACTAGCGCTGCGTTTAGTAGCGCCTTTCTCTTCCTCGTTATTAGCGTTATTATTGTCGCCCTTATTGCTGCCGTTTTTATTATCGCTATTATTATTACCCCTTCCTCCTCCCGCGCCTCTAGCGCTGCTACCCGCCCCTCTAGGGCCGCTATCCTCCCTGTTAAGCCCCCTCCTCCCTCCCTCTCCTCCCCCCTTTCCTCTAATACTACTGCTACTGCTGCCCTATTCTCTTACGTTAGCTAGACTTATATCTCCTTCTCTAGGGTCGACTTACTCTATTACGAGGGCCTCCCCCCTAGGGTACTTCCCCCCCTCCCCTAGCACTGCTAGCCCCCTTACTACTGCTAACGCGGCCTTTAACGCCGCGTTGGCCTGCTAGCTCTCCTCGCTATCCTAGCTAGCCTCCGCTTCCTAAGCATAGAAGGCCTGCACTAGGAGGGCAGGAGCTGCTAGGCAGGGCTAATAGGCCCCTGCGTACCTAGTATAGCTAGTACGTGCCTTCTATAGCGTACTACGCTTTAACGTCTGCTTCTAGTTGCAGTACTCCTGCTACTATAATACGCAACGCATATAAGGGTAGGCGCGAACCGCCCCTACTGCTTTCTTTTTTTCCGTCTTCTTAGTCTTTTTAGCCTAGGGGGCTGGCTTATTATTATAGTTATTATTATTATTAATATTATTATCCTCTTCCTCTTTATCCTCGCTATTACTATTATTATTATTATTAGCGCTAGTACTACTATTATCCTTATTATCTCCTTTTTTTTTTCTTATTAGTATTATGCCGCGGCTAGCGCTATAGCTGCTACTACGACGTTACTAGGCCCCCCTCCCCCCCTGCCCTGCGCGACTGCTAGTTCTGCCTTAACTAGCGCTACGGCTGCCGCCGCGATACTGCTAGACACCCTCTCCCCCCCCCCCTAGCCTAACGCTACTGCTGGTTCCTTATCTAGGGCGGCGAGCGCCGCCTGCGCCTAGGCGGGCGCCGCTGCCCTCTTAGCGGCCCGACGGGCCTCCTCGCGCTGCTTTGCGCGCGTCGCCGCTATAAATACAGCCTTCTTCGCCTCGCGAGCAGCGGCAGCATTGGCCGCAGCTATAGCCGCGGCCGCTACCGCCTCTACCCTACTTGTGTTAGCGGCTCTATTAGCATAGTTATCGACCTTGGCAGCAGTATTAGTATAGTAATTATTATCGCTATTAGTAGTAGCGTTAGCTAGGCGATTATTATTATTAGTAATAGCGTTAGCATAGTGCTTATTATTACTATTAGCGTTAGCATCCTAGTTATTATTATTATTACTGCCCCTATTGCATTAGAGCTTACGCTTTAGCGTAGCGAGCTTGCCCGACTAAAGCTTAAACTTCCTATTATTAGCACCTTTGCCCTATCGAACCCTATTAACTTCTTGCTTTTTACCTCTGCTTTATTCCGGGCGAAGTTATTAGTGCTAGCAGTAGCCGCTATTAGGGCGGCCGCCGCCGCGGCCTTTTGCGCTAGCTTAGCCTTCTTCCTCCCCTCCTCGCCCCCTATTGCGGGCGGCGGGCTCGCCTGCCCGCCCTCCCCCCTAGGCCGGGCGTTACTACGGCTACTACTGCGGCTGCTATTACTACGACTGCTGCTACTGCTGCCCCTTTGCTCTGATAAAGCTAGTAGCATCTATTTACTATTAGCCTGCGCTCCCCTTCTTAACGCCGCAGTCCTTTGCACGTATTATTACTATTGCTATTATTATTACTATTATTCTTATTATTCTTCTTTTTCTTCCTCTAGTAATTATAGAGGAATTTTTTCTAGTATTTGCGCCTTTTTTTTTTATAGGCCCTGCTAGCTAGGTAGTAGTTATATGCGCTTAGGGGCAGCCCTTATATAAGGGTCTTCGACTTTAATATAGTTCTAGTTATATAACCTAAACTTACCTCCTAACTTTAGGAAAGGCGCCCGTATAGCTATAGACTCCGCCCCCCTGCCTATATAATATACTTATCTTACGATAGTTCTTTTATCTCGGCTACGCCCCTATTACGCGCAGCATCCCCCTAAGATGCGTAGCTACGAGTACGTAGCCCGCTCCCTAAGATCGGACCTAGATATATATATATAGCCCTAGGTAGCCTGCTTCCTTTAAAGCGGCATGCGTAATTAAATATACTCAGTCTAGCCTAAGTGCGCTTCCTTATAGCTAGCCCCTTAATAAATATATATTAGTATAATATAAAAGAGGACTTTACTTAAGTTAGCTCGGGTCCTTAATCTATTAATATCTGCTTATATCTCTCTCTCTCTTCCTTCTATTAGAAAGGAAGTTAAAATATATATATAATTTTAAAGGCATCTAGGTTAAACTAAAAGTAATATATAATTATCCTAAACTCCGTATAATTTAAATATATAGCTGCTTCTTTTCTCCTTTAAACTATTATTGCTATAATCTTAGTATAAACTTATTATAATATCGTATACTTATTATACTAAGTTTAGGGGTAATTTACTTCCCTTTTTATACTGCCCTTATTATACTCCTATCTCCTGTCTAAAGGGGTATAATACTTATATAGAAAGGGGTAATATGCACTATAATAGGTATAATATTAAATATCTAGCAGAAAGGGGTTTACGTGTATTATAACTAGGATAATCGCCGAGTTAGTTATAAAAAAGGGGCTTATACGGAAACAAGTTATTCTGCATTCCGTAGTTGCGTCCCTAATTCTAACAAACACACAGTTATATTAATATTATATTAGGCGCGATATTCCCTATAATAACTATAGAAGAAGGAACGTTATACAAGCATAGATTATCCCTATAATGCTGAGATTATACTATGCTAGGCTATAGAGGCTATAGAGAAAAGAGGAGTAGAGGCCTAAGCGGCCTAACTACGTAATAGCACGTAACTACTTAACACCCCCTCTTAGGCCGGCTATAGGCCGGAATAACAAATAACCCTCCTCCGAGTCGCGCGAAATAAAGGAAAGAGCGGAAAAGTGCGTATTTAATCTCTTTTAAAGAGGCCTAAAGACGTCGAAAAAGAGAGGAAAGGTGCTATTATAGCGCTTAAAGGCGCGTTCGGATCGGGTTAATCCGTCCCGAAATCGGCGCGAAGGCGCGGAAATAATAGAAAAATAGCGGAAATAGGCGTCTTTAGAGTATAGGATCGAGCGGCCAGAGACGGCTAGAGGCGTGCGCGGCCTCTTATAACCGCCCCGTCTTCCAGAGCGGCCAGAGGCGGCCGGAGGCGTGCGGGGCGTCTTGGGACCGCCCTTCTAGCATATTAAGCAAGACGGCCCCTTGCGTTCGGGGATTTATTAGATGCCTGCAATTAGCGGGCATTCCCTGCTAAATAGAGGCGATCCGCAAGGCGACTTCCGTCGACCTTAGTCTTAATAGTAGGGGTATTGTCCCTAGACTAAGAGGGCGACGGCGGAGGCGTTTAGCCGGCTAAATAGACTTAGCAAGCCTCTTTTTCTTCTCTAGGTCTCGTAATGCCCCCTTTACGGGTTATATCTACGAACCTTATACTATATTAGGTAGCCTGTAACGAGTTAGGGAGGCTATTATAACTATCTCGAGCTTTAGTCGGACTAGCAATGCGAGCATTATATAGTTAAAATAGGGTCCGAATGCTATTAGCTAGCTTAGTCGCGATAGTAATGTTGGAAAGATGTAATATCTTAACGAATTTAGCATATTAGAGACGGGCGAGGCCTTTTATAAGGCCGTCGGCGGCTATATTAGCCGTGCCGATATAAGATATTGTAAAGAATCGGCTCTCTACCCGATTATATACCTATTTATAGCAGTTATCGATATATCGGGTTTAGGCAGCTTTGTATTTATTAAGGGCGTAAGCCCTAGCATTAAGGCTATTAGTAAATAAAAGGAACGGGGTTCCTTATAGAAGCCCTAATTCCTGCAATATCTTATTAATCTAGATAATACTTATGCCTGTAGGCATAAGGTTAATAAATTCGGCTTTTATTAACGATAGCGTTATAATTGTTTAGCGCTTGGATTTCTAGTAGACTAGGCTAAGGCCGAGAAAAACGATATATCCCGCTATAGAGCATTATATATAGAGATTATTAGCAAAAAAAGCATCTATATAGACGCGGAGTTTTAAATCCTTTAGGTCGCAGGCACTGCCGAGGGTTAGGCCTAGGGCCTTTATGCCGACGAGATAGCGCATAAGGTTTTTCCAGATTGCGAGATGCGTCGCTATTAGATTTAAATTAGCCTTATATAACTTACTATTAGTAAAGGCAAGGTCGGGTCTTATGCCGTTTATAAGATAATTTATAGACCCAGTTCGTTTAAGCTATTATATCGACGGCATCGCGGCCTCTTGTATTTTCTAGTCGGCTAGGATCTTTATATCTGCTAGCTAAGGCGTTTATACGGGATTCTTAACCCCCTCTCCGAATAAATAGATAATCTTCTCGGCATAGGGTTATTAATAGACGTAAATAGTGCGAGAGGCTCTATTCCTAACGAACTATAGGCCTAGAAATATAGATAGCTCGCTTATTTCTCTTAATTTCTAGACGCCTCGAAGAATAGCCCGGCCTTATTGCAGAAGAAAAGTCGTATTAGCAGTAATAATAGCGTCGTCGATATAAAGAAGCATAATAAGACCTTTAGGATAGGTATAAATGCAGAATTTAGATAAGAGTTATCTCTAGCCGCGTCTTTTTAAGGCGGCACTTGCGTATATAAACTATATCGCAGGAGATATCTTAAGTCTATAGAGGGCACGATTAAGTCGATAGACCCAATTAGTGCTATCTTAGAATAAATACGGCTAGTTAACGTAAAATTCCTCGCTATAAGGGGCGTTAATAAAAGCGTTAACGATATTAAATTACAGCTATTCGAGATCCAAGGTAGCGATAATAGATAAGAATACTCGTACGGACGTAAGATAGGCGATAGCGGCGTATAAATCCTCGACGGAATAAAGCTATTCTTCCTTATCCCTATAAACGTACTAGCGTGCCTTAGCTATTACGGGTTTATTTACTAGATGCTTTATAGTAAATACCTATTTGCTAGGAAGGACTTGTTTAGCAGCAGGCCTATCGACGAGATCCTAGGTTTAACGCTTCGCGAGAGCTTCTAATTTAAGAGATATCGCAGGGCGCTATTAAGTTAGGTAGTCGGAGCGTTTTCTAACGTCCTACTAGCCCTTTAGGACCTATAGATTAAGGACGTTAAGAATAGCCTAGATAGGGATTACGAAGTCGGGAATTTCAGGTTCTTCTTTATCGACCTCTCTAAAGGCTATAAGGGCTTTAGATTATAAGCAAAGGACTCGATTAGTAGAAGGTACTACTGCTTTATTCTTAGGCTTTATAATAGCTAGTGCCTCCCTATTTTTAAGGTCCTCTAAATCGATGCCTTCTAGTGTATTATCCGGGGTTAGAAGAGAAGGTGCTATTATTAGAGGTATAGAGACGGTGTCTTTTAGGGGGTTAGATGCGGTAGTACTACTAAAAATAGGTAGGTGTTCCGCATTAAGTGCCTGTTGCCTCTCTCCTTAGTCTTTAGGGCGTATAGTCTATTAAATATAATAGTAAAAGAAGTCGTTAGGGTTAAAGGGATTATTATTTTTAGAGACGTTTGCGATATGCGTAACGGACTTATCGAGGTTTAGATTAGCCGGATTATAGAACTAGACGTCGCGGGCCCTAATAATCTTATCTTCGTCTAGAAGGAATACCTTATAAATATGCCTATAAAGGCCCTCTATGCCGACGAGATAACCCTCCTTAGCCCTAGGGGCTATTTTAGCGCTCTGGATCCTATAGGCCGGAGGGATAGAAACGTACGCTTAATATCCCTACGAGCAAAGGTATAAGATATTGTATTTATAGGGCACTCGGATAGCTTCTATAACTATCTCGATAGGGCTTTTTCTATTAGCATTTGCAGAAGATAGGAGGAGGTTCTAAACGTAGGCGCTTATATCTATAAAATAAGGCCATAGCTTCTTAGGAAGGCTAGTCTTAATGCAGATAGATCTAGCGGCATTTATAAGGGTACGGCTAGCGCGTTCGGCTCGGCTATGCTAGGCAGGAGTATATAGGGCACAGGTCCTAACGATAAAGCTATCTTAGGCTGCCTAATTAACGAGCTTTTGCTAGGTGAATTTGAGAGCGTTATCGAAGGCTATAACTTAAACGTAGTATCTGCTAGCCGTAGCGTCAATACTCTTTTTCCAGGCTTAAAGGCGTTAAAAGGCTTCCCCTCTAGTCTTTGTAAAAAGGACCTAATAATAGTTTATATAGGCATTAATACTATAAAGTATATAACAATACCCCTCTAAAGAGATAGGTATATAGGCGATAAAGTCCTAGAAGATATATTAAAGGAAAGAAGTCGTCTATACGGATAGATCGCGGCTAATAATAGTATCTGCTTTGCCGAGATAATAAGAGCAATAATAGAAGTTAGCAATATCCTTTATGCGGACGTTAATACTACTCTTTTTGCAGGCTTGCAGTAGCTGATTATTGCTAGGATATCCGAGTCGATAATAGAGGACCGAAAATTTAATAGCCTTTTTTTTAACAAGTAGGGCAGGTATTATAAGAGGCTATTAAGGCCTAGTATCTTAAATAGTCGCAATACTACCTTTCTAGATTAGATAGTATACTATACGGCCTCGTTATTAAAGTCTTATCTTCTCGCTATTAATGCGTATATCCTTACGATTAAGAAGGTCGGCGCTAATCAGGTTAGCTAAAACGTCGGTGCTATAGAAAGCCTCCTTAAAGGTAATCGAATAGCTATCCTTAGATTTAATAATCGCTATGCCTTTGCCGAGATAATAAAAAGGCATACTATTAGAAGCTATAAGACGGATTAGGCTAAGGAATTCTTTATATGTATTACTAAACTAGGCTTTATTATTAAAAATATATAACGCATACCCTATATTAATAATAATATTATTAGAAGAGACAGGGGCGTTATAATCCTAAACCTAAAGTGCGGTATTAATAATATAAGCGACGGTGCCCCTTCCCGCGGCTATAATATCGCTGCTGCTAGCAGCGCTAGAGGAACTATTCCTTCTCTGTTTGCCTCCGAATTATTAAGGACGAAGCTCCGGATAGAGCTTCTAACAATTCTCTTTAGAATAAATATTCCTACTAGGGAGGACGTTATAGCTATAGCAGGGCAGGACTATTATCTCGTTCGTTGTATTAGTTCGGCGAGGAGGCGCTAGAAGGAGCTTTAGCGTAGATGTGGAAGAAGGCTCTTCCTATTATTCCTTCTATGCCTTCTTCTTATTCCTCTTTTTGTTCTTATAATTGTTATTATTGTTGTTATTGTTATTGTTGTTATTGTCTCCCTTATTATTCCTTAGCACAGAAAGGGCTTTGCCCGAGGCCTTTCGGACCTTAGCGTTAGCGATAACAGAAGAGATATACCTATTAGCTATCTTAAGAGATAGGCCCGTATCGCTATTAGCCTCGCGGGCCTACTGCGTGGCGAGATCCTCGCGGATATATTAGATAGCGTCGATAGTCTTATAGGCGTATACTTAAGGCATCTTCCTATAGGCAGGGCCAAGCCCCTTATTAGCCGTAAGTTAATTCTATAGGGTCTAGAGTTCCTTTTAGAAGGCTTTCTAGCCCTAGATAGTATTATCCTTAAGGATAAGATAATACTATTGCTATAGAATGTGTTAGGGCTGCATCTTTGCTATTACCTTAGCATATTGTTCCGCGAATTTATATATCTCTCGAGCCGTCTTCTTATAATACTAACCTAGGCGTATAATGCCTAAGATAGCTTCGCTAGAGAGGGATTATAGGATAATACTAATAGCCTTTTTATCGGCCTTTAGCTATTTAGCGTATTTAGCAGACTTATTTAAAAGTAACTTAATATCTTCGAGAATATAATTACTAACTTTGTAAATTAGGGCACTTGCTATTAAGGCTCCCTGCTATTCTATAAGGGTAGCAGAGCCCTGAAGCTTTATGCTAGAGAAAGCTAACTATATAATAATAATAATATAATAGTTTGTTTAATAATTATTGTTATTCTTATTAGTATTATTAATAATTTTAATAATCTATTAATTTTGCTGTTCGTAAAGAATTTTTCTACTAGTCGATTAGGAAGGACTTTTTGCCCTTAAATTTGCCTAAATAATAACCTAATAGCTAATTCTTACAATAGTGTTAGTAAGGCTTACGGTAAGTCTCGGTAAACTATGCAGCAGTAGAAGCTAGGAGGGCGACATAACCTATAGAAGAAGGAACGTTACACAAGCAGGGATTATCCCTATAATGCTGAGATTATGCTATGCTAGGCTATAGAGGCTATAGAGAAAAGAGGAGTAGAGGCCTAAGCGGCCTGACTACGTAACAGCACGTGACTACTTAAAAATAACTATACTAAGGCAGTAACGCGTATTAGGTCTATTGCTATTAATATCGAAGCCTTCTGCCTTAAGGCTTATTCTAATACTAAGGGGGCTCCTCTAGCTAGCTAGACGCGTCTATGCTCTAATACCCTAATAATAGATATCTATAGCATAAGCACTTTATCTTAACCTGCTGCCTACTATCCGTAATAGTCTAATACCTGCTACTAAGCAATATAAGTTAGCTCGGATATAATTAAGCAGCGCTGCGTCGATAGTATATGCCTTTATTATAGTATCTATAGGCACTTCCTAAAGTCCTATAACTTCTATCTAGCGTATTGCCTATCTATATTGCGTATATATTTTATAGATATAGTAGATACTTCTAATGCTTCTCTAGGCTAGCTAGGAAATATACTGCCCTTATAATAAGTCTCTTGCTAGGGGCAAGTAGTTGCGTTAAGGATATTAATAGTAGTTTAGCAATATAATTTAAGGAAATTAAAAGGGATATAGATACTACGCCTTTTCTTTTTCCTATACTCGTAAACTCTACTACTTTTATTAATACGCAGGCAGACTATAGCTATAATTACTACGCTGCTATAAGCAAATCGCTAGTTTAATATTACTAGCTTAAGAGAGTATGTTTTCCCTAGCTGCTATAGTCCGAATAGCTATATTAATTAGTCGAGATTAGGATAGTTGTTTTAAGAAGACGTTATTAATTTAGGATATTATGCATTTTATTGCTAATATTAATAAGTAGCTTACGCCTATTATTACATACCTAATCCCTAGGCTAATATAGGACTAATATAGGAATTTATTCTTAGCACCCTATAGCTTACGCATTATAATATATTAGTCCGCGCTAGCTAGCGCGAGTTAATTATCTATTCTATAAACGACCTAGTTATTTATAGTAGCGCTGCCTGCTAGGTTTCTAACCCTATAGTTGCTATTATAGGTTCTACCTTTGCTAGCCTTATTTGCTAGGAGACCCGTTATCCTAAGGGTTTCTAGTTCCTCGCGACTAGCTTATGCGAAATCTTATTAGCGCTTTGCGTTACCCCGACTCCTAAAGCGCCCCCTATAATTTCCCTCCTATCTAAAGTCTCTAACTTTACTAACCTCTTTAGCAAAGAGAAGGCTAGCGCCTTACTACTTTACTATAGCAGCTAGGATTACTATATTCGCCTATATTATAACCCGGATAGTTCCTCGCCTATTCTCCTATAGGGCCCTTTATATAATATACTATAGGAATACCTTTTTAAGGTTTGCTAGCAAATTACTAACCTAATAGATAAGGGGTAGATTCGCGCTAGCTTATTATTAGCAGCCGCTCCTATCCTTCTTGCTAAAAAGCCTAGGGGCGGCTAGCGTTTCTATATTAATTATCGCGCTTTAAACTAAGTTATAGAGCAGGACTACTACCTGCTTCCCTTAATTAAGGAGACGTTGCGCAGCCTTTCTAGCGCTTATTAGTTTATAAAGTTAGATATCCGCGCTGCCTTTTATAAGCTACATATTATAAAGGGTAATAAATACCTAACTATATTCTATACCTAGTTTAGGCTTTTTAAGTAGCTTATTTGCCCTTTTAGCCTTGCTAGAGCGCCTGCTTCTTTTTAGCAATATATTAATAATGCATTAGGCATATCCCTAGGCGACTTTATTATAGCGTATCTTAATAATATTTTAATCTATTCTAGGGAATTATATGCTAACTACTAGGGTAAGGTTTAGGCTATTATAAATAAGTTATAAGCCGCGGGTTTATTTTTAGATATTAATAAGTACGACTTTATAGTCTAAGAGGTTAAGTACCTAGGATTTATTATGCATACTAGCTGCAAGATATATCTTAACCTAGATAAAGTAGCCGCGATATATAACTAGGAGGCGCCTTCCTATATTCGAGGTATCTATAGTTTCCTTAGCTTTATAAACTTTTATCGCAACTTTATCCCTTGCTTCTTATATATTATAGCCCCTTTTATTAATCTAACTCGTTATAATATGCCCTTCTAATAAATAGCTAAGTGCTTAGCAGCCTTTAACTACTTTAAGGCCGCGTTTATTACTTATCTTATCTTAGCGCAGTAGGATCCTTACTAGCTAATAGTTATTAAAACGGACTGCTCTAGTAAGGCACTTAGTAGCTGCTTATTATATATAGGGAAGGATAAAATCCTCCGCCCTATTGCGTACTTTTCCTAGAAGCTTTAACCTATAAAGAGGAATTATACTATCTATAATAAGGAGCTCCTTGCTATTATTGCCTGCCTAGTTAGCTAAGCTATATAGTATAGCTAAGTTTTTTATAATCCTTATAGACTATAAGGCCCTTAAGTACTTTACTACCCTTAAGGAAATATTAGAGTATTAGGCATAGTAGGCTAAAATATTATTTTTATTTAACTTTTACTTTTATTACTGCCCTAGCTTATAAGCAGCGCGTCCTAATGCTTTTTTCTAGCGTAATTAGGAGTACTATAATACGCCCTTTTATTTTAGCTAGATTATATAGCCTCTTTCGATTCGTGCTTTTTAGATAGCTCCGCTATAGGCGAGCATCCCTTATTAGCAGGCGCGTATTCCTTATTAGCCCGCGTCTAGGGCTCCTTCTCTGCCTCCTATAATAATCTCCTTGCTAGACTATCCTCCCTTTTTATTAGTAGCTTCTATTCCTTCCTTTAATATTACTAGTTCCCTTATACCTTTCCCTAATATATACTTGCAGGAGTTATAGTATTCTGCTTTATAGCATAACCCGTTATATACTATTCGCCTTAATATATTATATTTAGCAGTAAGGAAGTTTCCCCTTAAAGCCTATACTTATAAATAGGTAGCGGATTATACTATCTCTGCTACTAGCTTCTTGCAATTTTATAGCTATTTCTAGGTCCTCTGCTAAGAACCTCTTACTATATTTTTAATCTAGCGCGTTTACGACTTGCTTCTTACTAGCTACCCTAGGCAGAATATTATATTTTAACTCTTTTAATATAACTTTTACTAGGAGGGGATATTTAAGGATATTGCGCGCTTTATACGCAATTATTATTACTATAGGGATTACCTCCGCTATTGCTATTATTAGGGCTTTCTTTAACCCTTTTTAATTACTAACTATTTCTAGTCTATAATCTTAATTAATTTTATAACTAACCTCTTAGCTAACTCTCCTAACTCCCTATGCTTCCTTATAGTTATTATAGACTAGCTTTCTAAGTACGTTTAGCTTAAGGCTATAATATCTATAATTGCTAAGGCTTATACGTGTAAAAGATCCGGGCTTTGCCTGGATCTTATATTATACTATGCGAGGATAACTTATCCACGCGCCTAGGCCGCGCGCATATAGCCCTACCTCCCTACTATATATTATATCTTTCCTTTCTTTTTCTTTATCTTTATTATTACTATTTAGGTCGCTATTCTGCAGCAGTACTAGGCTAGACCTTTATAAATAATAAAGATTAATTCCTTTTTTTGCTTTTTTTTTCTACTATAGCGGACCCTAATATATACCTTTAATTATTTTAGCAGGTAGCTAAGCTTTAATAAATCGTTTTATAGTAGCAGGATACTATACTATAGTTAGAGTAATAGGCAATAGTATAGTTAAGCCGCCCTAAGCGCAAGCCGCTACTGCCTAGATTACTATTTAATAGCAATAAGATATTATTCCTAGCATAGTGCTTCTTTATAGCGCATAAGCTTATTACTAACTAGGAGTTTATTAGTATTGCCTATAACTAATAGGTGTTTTTATACTAGCACCTTGCGCTATCTATATAAGCTAAAGTAGCCCTTTTTTTTAAGCAAGGGGAGGAATATAGATATAATATAGAGCATTTCCTTAACTACCTCGATAGCGTTTTCTCGGACCCCTACTATTAGCAGATAGCTATAGTAGAGCTAGAAAAACTTATATAGCGCCCTACTAAGTCCTTTTTAGGTTTTCTTATCTGCTTTAAAGCTAAGTTATCCCTATTAAGTAGGGCTTTATAGAATAAAGTTATTAAAGTCTAACGCCTTTATTACTCCCTTTTCTCTAAGTTACGTTAATACTATATTAGGCGCAATATCCCCTATAATAACTATACTAGGGCAGTAATACGTATTAGGTCTATTGCTATTAATATTAAAGCCTTTTGCCTTAAGGCTTATTCTAACGCTAATAGGGCTCCTCTAGCTAGCTAGATGCATCTATGCCCTAATACCCTAATAATAGATATCTATAGCGCAGGCACTTCCTCTTAACCTGCTGCCTGCTATCTATAGTAGTCTAATACTTACTGCTAAGTAATATAGGTTAGCTTAGATATAATTAAGCAGCGCTGCGTTAATAGTATATGCCTTTGCTATAGTATCCCTAGGCACTTTTTAAAGTCCTATAACTTCTATTTAGCGTATTGCCTATCTATATTATGCATGCGTTTCGTAAATATAGTAGATACTTCTAATATTTCTCTAGGCTAGGCGGGAAATATACTGCCCTTATAATAAGTCTCTTACTAAGGGCAGGTAGTTGCGTTAAGGATATTAATAAGAGTTTAGCAATATAATTTAAGGAAATTAAGAGGGATATAAATACTGCGCCCTTTTTTTTTCCTATACTTATAAACTCTACTACTTTTATTAATACGCAGGCAGACTATAGCTATAATTACTACGCTACTATAAGCAAATTGCTAGTTTAATATTACTAGCTTAAGAGAGTATATTTTCCCTAGCTATATATAGTCTAGATAGCTATATTAATTAGTCGAGATTAGGATAGTTGTTTTAAGGAGACGTTATTAATTTAGGATATTATGCGTTTTATTGCTAATATTAATAGGTAGCTTATGCCTATTATTGCGTACCTAATCCCTAGGCTAATACAAGAATTTATTCTTAGCACCTTATAGCTTATGCGTTATAACGTATTAGTCCGCGCTAGCTAGCGCGAGTTAATTATCTATTCTATAAATAACCTAGTTATTTATAGCAGCGCTGCCCGCTAGGTTTCTAACCCTATAGTTACTATTATAGGTTCTACTTTTACTAGCTTTATTCGCTAGGAGACCTATTATCCTAAAGGTTTCTAGTTCCTTACGACTAGCCTGCGCGAGATATTATTAGCGCTCCGCGTTCTTCCTACTCCTAAAGCGCCCCCTGTAATTTCCCTCCTATCTAAAGTCTCTAACTAATATGCGCTTACGCGTATAAACGTCCAGGTAGACAAGAATAACGGGCTAGCTACTAGTCGTAAAGTATAGTTTAGCTATTATAAATATTATAAGCATAAGTAAGGATCTTTTAAGAATAAATATCGTATAATTAAAAGAGACTATCTTTCTATCTAGGAAATATTTAGGGATATAAGTATCCTAAGTAAAGAATATTTATTTATAGAAATCTCCTTAGCGCGTATACTAGCAGAGATTTTATAGGAGGTTTCTAGAAGGGATTTCCTAGGGATTTCTAGAGGGGATTTCCTAGAGATTTCTAGAGGGGATTTCCTAGAGATTTCCGGAGGGGATTTCCTAGAAATTTTTGGAGGGGATTTCCTAGAGATTTCCAGAGGGGATTTTCTAGAGATTTCCAGAGAGGATTTCCTAGTAATTTCCCGAGAAGATTTCCTAATAATTTCCTAAGAGGATTTCCTAATAATTTCCCGAGAGGATTTCCTAGTAATTTCCTAAGAGGATTTCCTAGAGATAAGATTAAATAATTATTAGAAAGGAAGAATAAGAGAATTATATAGGATTTAGACTAAGTATAGCTTATCCCGTATTAATCTCCCTGGGGCGAAAGAGAAGCTAATATCCCTATTAGTAAAAAAGGAGGGTTGAGTTTAACTAATAAGGGCGGGTTATATTTATTAGGGACGTTAAGTTATACACGAAGGCTTTTCTAAATTGTAAATCCAATATACCTAACTCCGTAAAGACTAAATTAAAAGGAAGAAAACAAAAAATAGATAAGTTAAGTCGTTAGGTAAAAGGAAATAATACTAGAAATATTAGATTCTAATATTAAAGCATAGCTAAGGAAAAATAAGAAAGAGAGAAAAAAAAGAGAGAGAAAAGAAAAAAAAGGGTAATTAATTCTTATTATTAATTTTAACGAAATTAAGGGGTTTTAAAGTCGTCTTATAACGGGGCATCGGCGTTAGAATGTTTTTAAAGCTATACAACTCCTTAGCAATATTAGTTAGCGGAGTTATAACGAGGTAAAAAACGTTATATAAGGGAATGCCTCCCGGATTTATATCTATTATTATCCCTTCGACTAAACTACTTATATAGGAAATTAGATAATTAATAGCGACCGCGGGAATTATATTAATAGTATCCTTAGTAGGAGGGTTAGACTAAATATCTGCATTAACGTAGGGGTTCTAGTTAGTGCTATTTAAGAAGGTAAGAAGCTTCTAAGTAGTTTTAAGTATAGCGCGTTTATTAGTAAATGCGTTAACCTTAGCCGTTTCCTTCCGCAAAGCATTTAGGCTAGAATAATCTTATAAAACGTAAATTAATAGGAGAAATGTAATAACCTAGTTAGAATTAATTCCTAGCATTTTAGCGATATGCAAAAGAGAGAGCTTTTTATTAATTTAAGCGAGAACTTCTCTAATCGTCGTAGCCTATATAAAAGCAACGTCGGGGTTTGTAAAAACTATAGCCTAGTTGCCGCTATATATAACAAAGCAGTCGTCGGAATACTTAATAACTATTACTAGTAAGATATAGTATTAGGTAAGCATTTAAGGTTTAATGCTATTATTAGAATCGTTATTAATAACCTTTTAAAAACGTTTAGCTAAAGAGGATTAATATAATAGAGTTGCTAGCGTAATTATAGGGCGGCGTTGCTCTAGGGTGCTTAGAACTAGTATAAGTATAAGAGCGGATATAGTAGTACGTCGAGCTAAAGCGCGCCCGAATAAAGGTAGTGCGTTAGATATAGTAGTTTCTTTTTCTATAGCCTCGAGTGCTATTTTCTCTATTTTACTAAGGCAATCCCTATAGTTTAGAATATCTAAAACTTTCTTAATCTTATTAAGCTCTGCTAAATCCTAAGTAATCTCCCCTAATACTAAGCCCTTAATATAGTCCTTAGCTACTTCTAGGAGCGCGTATACTCTATAGAAATTGCGGCCTAGTTAGTTAGAAACAGGGAAGATATTGCTATTAATATTATTTAGAGAGGATAGCAGTATAGGTTAGCCTCGGCGCGGTAGCAATAGGGTGGATAGGGCTGTAGGTATTGCTACGGATTAATGCGTCTAGCGACGAGAGGAAGGCATATTATTATTATCGGATAATAGTTTAGTATCTTTAGAATTAGAATTGTAATCGTTAGGAAGACGTTCTCTATCCGCGTCGTCTACTAGCTTTTAATCGACCTAATAGGTATAACTGTCTAACTAGCCGAAGGAAAGATTAAAACCTTCCGAACGCAATACTCGTTTCTACAAGGTAAAGAGGGTTTTATTAGCCTATTTCTAACTGTTAAACTTAGTATTAGACGATTTAAATAATGCCTAGAGTTCCGAAAGATTGCTAAATAGCTAGATAGCTCGCCGAAAACCTTTAAACGTGACTTCTAGTAGCGAACGAATAAGCTTTTTATAAAAATCCCTTTAGTAGTCCTTATCTCTTAATTTAAAAACGTTAGTATAGGTAGGGCATTAATATATATTAGTATAATATAAAAGAGGACTCTGCTTAAGTTAGCTCGGGTCCTTAATCTATTAATATCTGCTTATATCTATCTCTCTTCTTCTTCCTTAAGGGAAGAAGGCAGAGTTTATATATATAGTTCCCTAATCCTAATCCTCTTCTTCTGCTTTATTTTCCTAATCTCCCTATAATCCGCTTCTAATCTTAGACTAAGTTCGATCTAATTATACTATAAGCACTGCCTAAATATAGCCCCGTTGCATAATTAAATGCTTCGTCTATGCGTACCTATTCCTAGTTCTTTTCCTTTAGGGGCAGGCACGCGTTAAAACGCATAGACGATTCGTATTATATATAGTTATATTTATATACTAGTAGTCCTCTTTTTATTATTGAATTGTTATAGGGGAAAGAAATAAATAAGAAGAAAAAAAGTAATAAAAAAACAGTATATAGGAAAGATAAAAAGGAAGAAATAATATAGGAAATAAATAAATAAATATATAAAAAAGAATATAGTAAAAAAAAGAGGGTAAAGGAATTAGTCTTTTATAGGGTAGTAGGGTTATAGTGCGTACTTACTGTATTTCGCGCTTTTCGTACGTATATATATAACTTACCCTGCAAAATAAATTCGTTCCCTCTCTTCCTCTTATACTTCTTCTTTTCTTCTTCCTTCTATACTCTTAATAACGCAGTAAAGCATTATTATTACTATTAAAAGTAAGTATAACTAAATTCTAATAGAAATAGTAGTAATACCTTCCCGAAATCGTTATATAAGGCTAACGAAATATTCTAGAAATGCTACTAAAGCTAGCTAAAAAACGCGGGGGTAGGGGCAGGGGGAGGGGGCGTAGGGGCGGGCGGGGCAGTAGAGAGGGTAGGCCTTTAGGCGAAGATACCCTATTAAAAGAGATAATAGTCGTTAGTAGTAATAATAACGACGATAGCGATATCCCTCTAGGTCCTCCTCTGTATACTCGTTAGAGTAAGCAGAATTCTAGCTAATTAAATCGCGATTTTAGAATAATTTTCGCAATATTTTATAGAGAGTATTAGACTAATTTTATATAAGTATCCCGGCTATAACGGCCTTAAAATAACAAGTAAATGTATTATAGGCACTATAAACAAAGATTCTAAGATAAAGAGAAAAGAGAAAAGGGGCATAAAGCTATACGTACTAAGAAAGACTATATACACTGCTATACGTAATCTAGGGTCTATTAGGGCTATAATTAAATAGTTAGTGCCCTC
Source organism: Ophiocordyceps polyrhachis-furcata BCC 54312 (assembly GCA_001633055.2). Lineage (NCBI taxonomy): Eukaryota > Fungi > Ascomycota > Sordariomycetes > Hypocreales > Ophiocordycipitaceae > Ophiocordyceps > Ophiocordyceps polyrhachis-furcata. Next base: position 585,426 of record LKCN02000020.1, on the reverse strand, counting down.
GTAACTAGTCTTATAGATACGTGGCTTAAGAGTTAGTATATATAGCGCGTAATACTACCCCCGACTAAGGCCTTAATATGCCTATTAAGGCTAATATCTGCGGATGCGTAGGCTATTACTAACTGCTACTATATAGTTATCGTCGTCGTTATTATTATACAGTTTATCCGCTATAGCAGCTTCGATCTACTTAGTTAAGTTAATAGGGGGTCCGGGGGCATTAACGTAATAGTTATAGTATTCCTTTAAAGCAATAGGCGCGTTCTTAAAATTCCTAGCAGGATACTATATATTATTAGGATTATAGCCTTGCTACTAAACCTAATATTCTAGACGTTTATTCCTCCCTATAATACGAGAATAGAGGACGTAATCGACTTCCTACTTAGGCGTACTGTAGATTTCTTTAGGTTTAGGAGTCGGAACTATTTAATCGAGCAATAAGTTATTTAGGGCTTTATAGAGTCGGTTAGTATAGAATAAGTTAGTTATCTTATAGCTATCTAGCAGGTCGAGAATATAGCTAAAACCTTTCTTAGCTATAATTATAAATAGACTAGACTACTAAGCATTAAGACAAGTCGTTAGGGCAATTATACTAAATCCCTTCTATTATAAGAAGACCTTATTACTAATAGTAAAGTCTATAGAGCGTCTTTTCCTATTAGCTTATCGCTTCTACTATTCCTAGGCTCGAGCCGCAGCTTCGCGAGCTTATTGCTGCACCTCCTATATACGGGCAACAAGGCGGGAGGCAATATAGGCAGGGTCTGTAGAGCTATTAGGGGTCGAGGAACTACTTAATCGAGGCAGAGAAAAAGGGTTCCTAACTTCTATTCTAAGTACTACTATTAAGGGGGCTATGCTAATTAAGGCATGCTAGGATAAGTTATACGTAAAGTTTAGCGCTAGTAGATAATTGCTCTAATTATCTTAATGCTTATTAATATAGAAGCGTAGCCTTTAATCTAGATACTAATTAGTAACCTCGACGCTGCCTTATATCTGCAGGTAGAGGGCGCTACTATAATAATGCTTTATGCTAGTAAGGTAGTTAATTCTCTTTAGGAACGACGAGATAAAAGGGCTAGCATTATCCGTAATCTAAGCAGTCGGCAGGCTAAAGAAGCGGTATAAATGCTAGAAGTAACGGCTAGCAAGGGTCTCTAAGGTATTATTCTTCTTTCCGGGCAACGTAGTAATAATCCGGCTAAGCTTGCAGTTAAAGGTCTAAACGTAGTCGTATCTATAGCGATTTATAGGCATAGTTTTCCTATTATAAGCAACGTATTCCTAAATAGTAGTTAGTACTAGCAGAGGGTATAGGAGTCCGGGGGTCTTATTACGCGGGGTCTTATTCCTATAATAGTTATAGTAGTTGCGGATATACCTCTAGACGTCCTGCTTTATCTTAGGCTAGTAGTAGTCCTATTATAGTACCTTAATCGTCTTATTTTAGCTTTTATAAGCGAAGATTAGAGGTTTATAGGCCTTGCAAATTAGGGCTATACGGAGGAATAGTCGCCTATTAGCAGTCTATTATAGGACGATTAAATGCTTGCTATAGTAGCCGAGTTTCTAAATCGCGTTCTCTTCTTAGATAAGCATAGCAAGGTTAGTACTATAAGGGGTTGCAGTATTAGGTATACGAATTAGGGCAATTATAGGGGTAACTTTAAGGAGATTAAAACTAAGAGACTCTAGCTTAATTAATTAGTTTATCTATTCTTCTTTCTCTCTAGCCTTAATTATAGGGAGTTCGACTATCTTACGTAAGAGAGTATTAGCAGCTATATTTAGTCGGCCTAGGCGATAGAGGAAACAGATATCGAATTAAGCTAGGAAGTCGGACTAATAGACTTATTAGATTAAGAGCAGCCTTTTTATCGAGAAGTATATTAGGTCCTTATAGTTTATTACGACGTCGAACTTCTAACCGAGGAGTTCTAGGTAGAAGTGCTCGAGACTCTATATAATAGCGAGGAGCTTATAGTGTTAAATTAGGTAGGCGCGTTTAGTAGGGGATATAGTCTTAGAAAAGAAGCCTATAAGCTTCTAAGTCGAGTCGGTCTGCTATTACTATAGAATACTAGTAGTTGCGTTATAGGAGGCGTTAGTCTTAAGTTAGGTTAGTAGTTTAGGGCGGAAGAAAGCAAGAACGGGAGCTTTAGTTACAAGCTTCTTTATTTAATTAAATACTTTGCGCTATTCTAGTCCGAGTTTAAAAGGCGTATCCTTTTTAAGTAGTTAGTTTAGGGGTTTAGCTGCCGCGCTAGCATAGTAGCAGAAGATCCGGATAAAGTTGCAGAGACCTATAAAAAAGCATATAGCTTTATAGTCTCTAAGGTCTTCGAACTTCTAATTTATAATAGCCTGCACCTTATAGGGGTCGATACTAAGTCCTACGCTAGTATATAGCATAATACTAAGGTAGTTAACCTTAGTAATATTAAACTAGGACTTTTTAATATTACCCTATAGATTAGCCTAATAAAGGCGCTAGATAACTTTATAGTATTCGATCTAATAGTCTTCTTTATTATTATTATCCGTATAGATTAGGACGTTATTTGCGTATATACTAGTATATCGATCGAGGAGGTTATATAGCTAGGCATTAATAAAGTTCTAGAATTAAGCAGGACTAACCTTTAATCTAAACAAGAGGACTAACTAACGGAATATACTAAACCTAGTACGGAACGCTATTAGATATTTAGAGGCCGGGTTAAGATAGAGATAGTAGAACGCCTAGATAATATCGATTTTCGAAAAGCGTTTTGCAGATTAGTAGTTAAAGGCAGTACTATTAAGCAAGGGGGCAGGCAAGATACGACTCTTTAGGTAGTCGTTTATCTAATAGTAGTCGATATAAAAGCGCCGGGCTATAGAGTACGGCTTTAGCGCGAATAGGATAGAGGCAGCATACGGGCTAGCGTTAGGTTTAATAAACCCTATCTTAAGCAAGTAGTCTATAGTCTCTTTTTCTAATAGTAAGTATTTAATTAGAGTATAATAAGATAGGGGACTAGCTAGAAAAAGGGGTTTCTTAAGTTTAAGCGTAATATTATAACTAGGATAAGGGCTTGCAAGGGTATATGCTTCCTTCTTACTAAAAAAGCCTTCTATATACGCGAGGGGCTATAAGATTAGGCTACGGATTAGGGCAACGTAATTAGGGTCTTCTCCTGCTAGAAACGGGATCTCTTAGCCTTAGTACGTACGACTCGCAGGGCTAAGCTTTGCAATTAATATCTCGGGCAGGTCGGGGTTATCTTCTAGGGGTATAGGCTAAGTTAGTATTAAGGGAGTTAGTTCCTTCTATTATGCCTATTAGGGATCCTCTTAGACTGCTCGGATTAATTAGTTTTAGTAATCCTAGTCGTCTTCCTAGGGGTTAGTCGGGTTAGGGGTCTTAGTCTAAGTTAGGGTTAGGGCTAGCTTCTTTTCCTTTATAGGCTATATAAAGTCGTTATTCCTCTATAAGCGTTAGAGGATCTTATACTTCTTTTCGTCTGCCTTAATTAACTAGTTCTAGCGTTTTGCGTTAGCCTAAATAGCCAGGTCAATCTGCCTATTAAGTAAAGGCGTCTTAGGCAGAAAGATCGAAGGGGAGTACTTAGCGAGGGCGGGGAGGTTATTAGGCTAGATAAGCTTCTAAGCAGTATAGTCGAGTAGTAGTTTCTTTTCGGCTAGCTAGTATAGGCTAATAAAGAAATCCTAGGCATAATTAGTAACTTAGAAAGTCTCCTAGGGAAAGGACTAGCTATCGATTATAAGAGTCGTAATTAACTGCTTATATACTAGACTAGCTAGGCGGCCTTAAAAATCGACTAGGGGGACAGGGCGGATAGGGACTAGCTCGGCACTAAGGCGTTTAATAGCTTGCTTAGCAAATTAGCAACTAATAAAGAGACGAGTATCTGCTCTAGTATTATAGAGAGACGAGGCTTAAAAAGCGATTCTATTAATTTAAACTTAACTATTAATAGTAAACGACTCTCTAACCTTCCTCTCTATACGTAAGACTTTTAGGACTATTAAGGAGCTTTATAATAGTCCTACTCTTTTCCCGAATCCGAGTTTTTAGAGGCGGTTAGTAGCAGCGTTAGCGTTCTCTTTATACTAGAAATCTAGATACAGTTAGAGCAGTCTTTAGCTATATAGCCCTTCTTTCTATAGATAAAGCACGTACTATTATCCTAGTAGACCTTCTTTTTATCCTCGGAAAGAGCCCTGCCCTTTTCCTTAAACGTTATTATTAGGATCTTCTTAATTTCTCCCGCTGACTTATCTTTATAGCAGGGAGTATAACTACTTAATTGCTAGGTTTCTTATTAGGCAGTATCTCTCTTTTAGCAGTAGACTAAGTCCTTAATATAGCCGCAAAAGTCTTTATAGGAGAGGTTATTGTCCTTAGTCTTAGTTAATAGGCTAGAGTCTAGGTTAGTCGAAAGGTAGTCCTAAAGCATATACTTTATTTAATCGAATAGTATACGGGTCTTAGCGGCTAGGTTATCGAACTCCGTAATAAATTCCTAGATCTCCTATTTGCTAGAAATCGAGAAGTTTAAATAGCAGAGACGTTTAGCGGCCTCTGCAAACTTATTAGGATTGCTATAAGCAGACTCGAGGCACTAGATTATCTTGGCTAGTCTAGAGAAGGGTCGTTCCGTTAAGTTATACTAGGTCTTAAGGGTCTTATAAGCCTTCCTATCTAGAGAGCGAAATAAGAAGCCTATCCTGTCTTCCTTATCCTAAAAGGTAGCCTTATTAGTCCTTATCTTATCTTTTAGGTTAGTTAGAAAGGCGCTAAACTCGCTTTTTTTTCTAGAAAACGTTCTAATATCCTTAGAGCGAGTCTTCGCCGAGTCGGAGTAAGCCGGGTTTAGTTATCCGATAGCGGCAAAGATAGGCTATACGGCCTTTCTAAAGGGGACGAAAGCAGTAGATCGATCTGCAAAAGCTGTCAAGGCTTCTCTGCGGCGGGCGGGCTTAGGGGTCTATTAGCTCTATAAGTTAGCAATCTGCCGCTAAAGAGCCGCTAACTAGGACTATAGGTCCTAGTTAGTTAGGGTTATTAAGGAAGAAGCTATAATTAAATAGTCTTCGCTCTTAATATTATAGTCTTAGTCTTAGGGGTCGTAGTCTAATTCTCTCAAGGCTAATCTTATAAAGCGTCGAGGAAAGGTCTAGTCTTAGCTTCTAGATATATATTAGGAAGCGGGTCTAAGTCTTAGGTCTTATTCCTCGGAACCTAATTAAATAGTTTATAGGGTCTAGGAGTCTTCTAGGGTCTTTAGCTGCCTGTTTTAGCAATAAAAGGTCGTAGTCTAGTCTTAGGTTATAGTCTAGTCTTAAGTCGTATTATACGGGTATTTTGCGTCTTCGTACAAGACGTAAGGCTAATACGTATTTATAAACCGCTCGTTAGCAATATACGATCTTAGAATAGTATAACGGCCTTAAAATAATAAGTAAATATATTATAGGCACTATAAATAAAGATTCTAAGATAAAGAAAAAAGAGATAAGGGGTATAAAGCTGTGCGCACTAAGAAAGACTATATATACTGCTATACGTAATCTAAGGTCTGTTAGGGCTATAATTAAATAGTTAGTGCCCTTGTAACTAGTCTTATAGATACGTGGCCTAAGAGTTAGTATGTGTAGCGCGTAATACTGGCCTTATTGTTAAGCAGCTTGCTATTAATACCTCGGGCTCTAAGACGCATACCGCTGCCTATAATACTAAGTCGTCGCCTTTTCCCGGCCGCAACTATGCTAAAGACGCTAATAACGATAATAAAGACGCCTAAGACGCTAAAGGGGTCTTATTAAAACCTATAAACCCTAAGCCGCGGTTAGCCGCGTAGGGAGGTAATAAGGATAGTCCCTTATTACTAGTATATCTCCTATCTAGCTTAGTAGCCGCCTACGGCTAACGCCTATTAGGAATAGGACTCGGCTATAGTAAAGAGTTGCTTCTACTGCTCGTTACGGGGATTAAGGTGCAAAATAGTAAGTATCCCTTTCCGATATTAAGATAATTCTTAGCTAATATTAGATATAAAGCTAGTACCTAAAGCAGGACGCGCTATACGGGCTCTAGCGGCGTTTATCTAGATAAACTACCCTCTCGATAAGTTTTAGAAGGGGGAGTATACTAATTTAGCTCGTATAGCTATGCAAGCCTGCTAGGAGTTTAGGACGAAAAAATAATCCTATAACGTAGCTTGCTAGGCGGCTAGGGATAAAAATTAGCAGGGAAAATTAGCAGGGAGGCAAAAAAAAATTCAAGCAAGTAGCGCTAGGCAAAAAAAATTTTAAGTATAGCTAGGCAAAAAAAATTTTTTAGATAAATTCGGCTAGGCAGATAATTTTTATTTACTAGTTTGCCTAGGCTAAATTAATAAAAGAGATTCTTGCTTTCTAAACGTAATAAGTATAGTTTTATTTTAAAATTAATTATATATCTATATAAAAATATTTAGGATATAAAAACGTAATCCCTTTAAAATAGAAAGAAAATAAGTATAGTATAGGGTATCTATCTAATTTCGGGTTAGTATTAAATAAAGTATTCTAAAAGTCGTAAGGAGTAAAAAACAAAAGTAAAAGGATAATCGAGAAGGTTTCCCTAGAAAAAGAAATAAATCCCTCTAGGTGTCTTAATTATTATTCTAAACGTTCTAGGTATAAGTCGAGGTCCTTAAGAGATTAAAACTGCAGGCTATAAGAGTCCGTTCCTTTCTAAGGATCTTATTATTATTCGAGGTCGATTTAGTTTTTCCTAAACGTTTTAAGTATAAGTCGAGGTCCTTAAGAGATTAAAACCGCGGGCTATAGGAGTCCGTTCCTTCCTAAAGATCTTATTATTATTCGAGGTCGATTTAGTCTTCCGAGCAGCTATTATACTATCTAGTACTATAAGAGATTAAAACCGCAAACTCTAGGAGTCCGTTCCTTCCTAGGGTAAAGGTTATTTCCTAGCTTAGGTCTAGGCATTTATTTCCTAGCTAATCTGCATTTTATTAGATATAGGACTTATATTAATAGCTAATAGTAATACTAATTAGTATAAGTAGGGCATTAATATATATTAGTATAATATAAGAGAGGACTCTGCTTAAGTTAGCTTAGGTCCTTAATCTATTAATATCTGCTTATATCTATCTCTCTTCTTCTTCCTTAAGGGAAGAAGGTAGAGTTTATAAATATAGTTCCCTAATCCTAATCCTCTTTTTCTGCTTTATTTTCCTAATCTCCCTGCAATTTGCTTCTAATCTCGGACTAAGTTTAATCCGATTATGCTACGAGTACTGCCTAAATATAGCCCTGTTATATAATTAAATGCTTTATCTATGCGTACCTATTCCTAGTTCTTTTCCTTTAGGGGCAGGCATGCGTTAAGACGCGTAGACGATTTATATCGTATATAGTTATATTTATACAGTTAGAGCAAGGCGGGATAATAGGAAAAGGACTTATAAATAAAGGGGATTAAAATTATAAGGTGCAAAGAAAAATAAGGGTGCAGCTAAAAGCAAAGAAAAGGTCGGAGGGGGAAAATAAACGTAACGCGTAGTAGTAGAATCGTAGAGAAGGGTAAGGAAGGCTACGCGTGTAATATAGTATAGTAGTCTACGAGATATTCGCGACGCGTTGCTAGGTAACGCGGTTTGTTTTTTTACCTGGCTTTTTAACCCTGTATTCCTAAAGATTTTTTTCCCTCTTCTATTATGTTTTCTCTAAATAGGATTAAAGCTCGGACCTAGTTTTCTTAAATTCGTTAATTATATCGGATTATTAGAAGTCTTTAGAGGCGACCTATTAATTATAACTACTAGGTTATCCTTTCTAATAGACTAAATATTCGGTTCTTATTATTCCCTTGCCGCGTTTTATCTTTTAAATTTCAAGAATCCAATCGACCTTATAATTTTCTATATTAGGTTCTAGTCCTAGTCGTTTAGCAGGAGTATTAACAGGTCGAAGTTAAATAATAGATACTATAGGATAAATATTAAGCAATTTATTAAGGTCGAGTCGATAGGCCAGGTATCTAATGCGTTTAATAATATAAAAGGGGCTAGTTTATTATTTAGCGAGCTTAGCAACGCGTCTGTTAATAACCTAATATCCTTTACCGAGTTTAAGCTAGACCTAATCGTTAGGTTTAAACTCGAGTTTACGATATTTCTTATTATAACGGCGTTTTATAGCAGCTTAAGCGCAAGTAATAGAAATTATTGCCTTATCTTTAAGAGCGTCCCTTAATTTTAGGGAGGCTTAGTTACTAAGGTATCGAAGACTATTATCTATACGAAACCCGGTTAATAATTTACTAGGGAATGCTCCGATAATTAAAGAGAAGGAATTATTAAGAGAGAATTAGAGTAAAGGTAATGCGTTAGTCTATCTCTTAGTTAGGAAATCAGCTGCGAAGAATCTTAAGGCAATTTTAATAGTCTGATTTTATTGTTCGGATAGTCTATTAGTCTATAGATAATAGGCCGTTAATATAAGAAGTTTAGTCCTAAAGGCTAACTAGAGCGATTTCTAGAATTCCGAAGTAAACTTAGGGTCTCGATCCGAAATAATTTAACGAGGCAGTCCCTAATTACAATAAATAAGTTTAAAATGCAACCTCTAAGCCTATTCTTTAGCTATAAAGTATTCGTATCCGGGAATAAGGATATATATCTTAGAGAATTTATTAGTAACTGTAAGGAGGGAATTATAAAACTTCCCTTTTAGTTCGGCCTAAGAGGAATTTTCCGAGAAGACTATAGGAAGTCTAGTAACGAAATTTATAGCAATAGTATAAAATAGTATAGCTAGGGAACGAATCGGGACTATTTTACTTAGAGGAAGTTACTAGTTAGTCTAATTGCGTTTATAGGTATTATAACTATTAATAAATTAGTTAATTCTCCTTTTTAAACAGGTAACTACGAAACTAGAGGAGAGTTCGGCCTATATTTAGCGTTAGCTAGTATAAAATTTCCGGAAATAATATTCAGAAATCAGTTTATTAGCGCAGTTTTCCGGAATACAGAGTCTTTTTCGGCTATCCGCGTCTTCGAGAAATAATAGACTATTAGATTAAGTAAAGGCAAGTCCTTTTTTAGCATTATTATTGCTAAGTTATTCGAGGATCTAACCCTATTAAGGGTCTTATTAATACCCTTTAGTAATTTATTATTAGAATTCGTTACTTATAATAGCTTCTAATGCAATTAAAACGTAGTTAGTATTAATATTATCCTCCTAGATATCTTCTAACTCTCTATTACCTTTTCCCAGGGCAGCTTTTAATAGCAGTTAGGAAAGCGAATTAGCTAGGATATTAAAAGCGCCGGGAATATAACGCACTTCTAAGGGGTATTAGCTTAAGTATTAGGACGCAATAGTAAGAAGATTATTGCTCCTTATACTAGTCGTAAAAGGGGAAGTTTGCTTAATAATAGCGGAGATAGCAGTATAGTTAGTAAAAATAATAATCTTAGGTTTCCGTATACTAATTAAGTATATTCGCAGTTTCCTATAAGTCTAGACGAGGCAAGCGATCTCGAGCTCGGTTAGCTAGTATCTTAATTTAGCGGGTTTAAGAGATCGACTAAGGTAAAAAATAGGCCGGATCGATTATCTAGGTAGAGCTAAGGTTAGTTTCTAAGATTCTTCGTTATTAAGATAAAATAAGCATATAGCGAAACTATTCTCTTAGGATATATCGATCTGCAGGAAAAGTTATCGATTAGGGAAGAATTAACTTAGAGCAGCGTTACTATAGAGGGCATTCGTTATATTATAAAAGGAGTCCTTTTCCTCCTAAGTTAGGATAATCTTCGACTAGGAAGTAAAAGTATTTCTTTTTAGACTAGTAATAGGGGTATCTAATTCTCGTCCTTTACGGAATATAAGTATTTTACGTTTTTATAGTAGTTTAATCCGTTATATAAAGCAGGGAATAAGGTATCGTATTTATCTAACGAGTCCGATCTACTGCTTAAGGCGCTATAATATGCTTAGAAACTTAATATTACGTAAAGCTTTAATACGAGATTGCGTATTTATAAGGAAGAAGCTGTTAATATAATACCCTAATATCTTAACTAAGGGGTAGGCTAAGAAGCTTTTTAGAGCTAATAAAGAAAGGTTTATGCTAATAAAAAGGTTAAAAATGGCCGATAAATATTTAATATATTCTTCCGGAGTATCTAAAAAAATAATAATATTATTAATATATCCGGCTATATAATCTTTATAAGGGCAAAGAATATAATCGATAAAACGTTATATATAAGCTAGCGAGTTTTTATACCCTATAAGAGCTATAGTAGCTTTTTTAAGTCCGCAGTAGGAAATAATTATAAACTGTTCCTAGTAATCTAAATAAACGAGGAATTAGTAAAAGAAGCTTTAAGCGTTAATTGCTAAAATAATCTTTTTGCTAGCAAGGTTATAGATTATATCCTATAGTATTAGTATTAGATAGGCGTCTAGGACTATAATACTATTTAAAGCTTAGAGGTTGTTTATAACTCGTAGTTTACTTTTACGCTAGACTATAAAGCAAGGGCTAGCGAAAGGGGAAGCTTGCAAAGCCTATTCTATCTTGCCTTAGGAATATATATTGTTATATTTTTCGTTAAGGAAGTCCTAATTAGGTTTATTTAGAGGGTAAGGGCGAAGACTAAGTTTCTTTTTATACTAGTTATCGAAAAGGGGAATTCGAAGGAAACGTTCCTTAGGGAGATTAATTAGCCCTATATCTTCCTATAATTTAGGGAGAGAGTCGATAAGTTGCTTTACCTTATATGCTAAGTCTTAGTTAAGAGCGTAAATCTTAACGCCGTATTCCCCCTCGATTTCCAGGATATTAGGAACTTTAGAAATACTAAGATAGTAAGGTTAACTAGGGTCCGGAATATTAATAGGAGGCATAGGGTCCTTTTAATCGTTAATATCGTTTTAAAAGCTATTTAATAAGATATCTAGTTTAGAACGTTTATCGAAAGTCGAGGTTAGTTGCTAAATATATTCTAGAACTAAGAAAGAAAAATTATTATTAAGATTAAGGATAACGCTAATTTTTTCCTTGCGTTTAAAGGAGATTAGGCGATTGCTAGAATTAAAAACAGTAATATAAAAATAGTCGCGAATAATCGAACCAGAGAGCAATAAAGAATCGGGAAAGAAAATAAGGTCGCAGTTAATAGGCGGGTTATTTACTAAAGTTAGAATTATCCTAGAAGAATAAGGTATAATTATAGCAGGTAAAGCTGCTAATATATATTACCGGATTGCTAGTCCTCGTTTAGTAGAATAATATTTAACTTATAATCCGCTATAAAGTTCGATTCGAATTTCCTAACGCGAGTTAAGGATATTAAGGCTATAGGGAATTAAGAAGTCCTATCCTAATAAGAGGCCGGCGGATAAGGATTTAATAACCTAAGCTCCGACTATAAACTTGCTAATATAGAATTTATTATTTATTTTTCCAGGAATATAAAAAGTAAAAGTAGCCTAACTAAGAGTTTTAGTTAAGCCTTTTCCAATACTATTTAAGTAACGGATAATATTATCGATTTTAATATTTTTAAATCGGTTAAAGAGATCGTTTCTAATAGCTAATTTACTAGCACTAGTATTTATATAAACTTCTATAGTATCTAAAGGGCCGTATTTACTATACGCTAAAATTCGAGTATAAGTAAAACGGGAAGGTTATTCTAGACGGGAATCCTTAGTCTAAGGGGATATAGTAATAATAGGCAGGCTATCTAGAATACAGTGCGGATCTAAAGGTTTAGTCTTAAGCTGTTTATAATCCGGAATAAAGAAGCATAAGTCGTCGGCTAGTTACTAGTTAGCGTTAGATTCCTTAGAAGACGATTTATTAATATTAGAGTATTATTCTAATGCTAAAAGAATTTAGTCCCTTATTTCCGAAAAGATAGTAAAAGAGCCTTCTTCTATTAGATCTTAGGCAGCGAGATTATAAGCTAAGTTAATAATAATAGGGTTAGATTTAGAACTAGTATTATTATCCTTTTTTACGAAAGGGGGTTTATTATTAAAGGAGACCCTTTTATTAGAAGGAGGTCGATAGTTATCTGGAGTTTTTATTAAGGAGTTACTAAAACGTCGTTAATTTCCGGGGTTTCTAAACCGTAAAGGATTTAATTATTAAGTTTAACTAACTATTAGTTTATCCTAACATCTAGAAAGTCGTCCTATAGATATATATTAGGCCGCATTATTTTAGAGACGACCCTATATTCCGCAAGTAAGCTTAGTTTATAAATTTAGGATTATTATTTTATATTTATAAGCCTATTTATAAAAGGCATTATTACCTATAGGCTGCTAGAAGGTTTCCTAGAGAAGGATATCTAAGCGAGAAAAGACTATTATTAAGATAGATTATTCGGGATATTAGGCAGCGCGGGCTATCCTTTTTATCTTAGAAACCTATAAATAGAAGTCTTTGCTAGCTAGAATATCTTAGGATATAAAGATCTTACGTTGCATAGCTTAAGCAGTAATATTAGATCGAAAAGCAAAACGTTTCTAGAGAGTTATTACTTATCCTTTTATTCCTTATCTAGGCAAGGTAAGTTCTAAATAGGTATAGGAATTAAGATCTCCAGAGTACTACTCTATAGCATATCTATAAAGGAGAGAAGGGATTAGTCGAGCTAGTTCGTCCGCGTATTTATCGCTTTAAGCAGCTACTTGTTATAAAGCATTAGTAAATCTATCGATACTATAGTAAATAATAGTTCGATTAGTTTCCTCGATCTAATCGAATATAATATTAAAGGCACTAGCTAGTTTAAAGCGCCTAATATCTTTAGCTTAAAGGCGAACTTAATAGGAAATTAGCTTCTCTAAAGGGGCTCTCTAATTAGAATAAGGATTATTATTAAGATAAGATCTGCTACGTTTAGGAGGATTATTTAATATTTTCTAAAGAATAGTCCTAACTATTTCTGCTAGAACCTATTTATTAATAGGAGAAATAGAAGGATCTCGAATATTTTTAGTCGATAGTTTAGGGTTTAGCAGTCTAGTTAAAAGACCTGCTTCCTAAGATACTTCTAGTTGCTTTCCTTTTCCTCTATTATTACTTATTTCTTTAAGGAAGAGTTAAATATTAGGGGGTTAATAATAAAGAGGGATATTAGGGAGAAAAGGGGTTCTATAAGGAGTATATCGAAATTAATTTACTCGGTCGAAAAGTTAATCTCTATTAGTAACAATATCTAGATTAGTAAGGAATATATTTATCGCCTTAAGAAGGTCTAGTCTATTAAGGTCGTCCTAGCGAGAGGAATATTATTATATAGGTCTTATTTCCTTATACTTCGAGACGGGAAATAATCCTTTAAACGGGTATAGTTTACCTGCCTTATAGTATAAGTTAAAGGCAAGTATTTCTTTAGCACGAGCTAAGCTTTCTTATTTAAGGATCTTAAGAAGTTAATCTAAAAAGGCGGATCGAATATTAGGCGTATAAATATAAGTATAGTAAAGTTTCCTTCCGAGCTAAATATCTATACTTATATAGCTATTAGTAGATATATTTAGGTCCGACTTACTATCCTAATAGCTAGAGATTAGTAAGTAGGTAAACGTAACGTAGAATTGCTACTAGTTAATATGCGCTTATACGTATAGACGTCTAGGTAGATAAGAATAATAGGCTAGCTACTAGTCGTAAAATATAGTTTAGCTACTATAAATATTATAAGCATAAGTAAGGATCTTTTAAGAATAAATATTATATAATTAAAAGAGACTGTCTTTCTATTTAGGAAATATTTAGGGATATAAGTATCCTAAGTAAAGAATATTTATTTATAGAAATCTCCTTAGCGCGTATACTAGTAGAGATTTTATAGGAGGTTTCTAGAGGGGATTTCCTAGGGATTTCTAGAGGGGATTTCCTAGAGATTTCCGGAGGGGATTTCCTAGAGATTTCTAGAGGGGATTTCCTAGAGATTTCTAGAGGGGATTTCCTAGAGATTTCCGGAGGGGATTTCCTAGAGATTTCTAGAGGGGATTTCCTAGAGATTTCCGGAGAGGATTTCCTAGTAATTTTCCGAGAGGATTTCCTAATAATTTCCCAAGAGGATTTCCTAATAATTTCCTAAGAGGATTTCCTAGAGATAAAATTAAATAATTATTAGAAAGGAAGAATAAGAGAATTATATAGGATTTGGACTAAGTATAGCTTGTCCTGTATTACTAACTTTGCTAACCTTTTTAGCAAGGAAAAGGCTAGCGCCCTGCTACCTTACTATAGCAGCTAGGATTACTATATTTATCTGCGTTATAACCTAGATAGTTCCTTACCTGCTCTCCTATAGGGCCTTTTATATAATATACTGCAGGAATACTTTTTTAAGGTTCGCTAGCAAATTACTAACCTAAAATATAAGGGGTGGATTCGCGCAAGCTTGTTATTAGCAGCCGCTCCTATCCTTCTTGCTAAAAAGCCTAGGAGTAGCTAGCGTTTCTATATCGATTATTGCGCTTTAAACTAAGTTATAGAGCAGGACTGCTACCTGCTTCCCTTAATTAAGGAGACGTTATACAGCTTTTCTAGCGCTTATTAGTTTATAAAGTTAGATATCCGCGCTGCCTTTTATAAGCTGCGTATTATAAAGGGTAATAAATATCTAACTGCGTTCTATACCTAGTTTAGGCTTTTTAAGTAGCTTATTTGCCCCTTTAGCCTTGCTAGAGCGCCTGCTTCTTTTTAGCAATATATTAATAAAGCGTTAGGCATATCCCTAGGCGACTTTATTATAGCGTATCTTAATAATATTTTAATCTATTCTAGGGGATTATATACTAACTACTAGGGTAAGGTCTAGGCTATTATAGATAAGTTATAGGCTATAGGTTTATTTCTAGATATTAATAAGTATGCTTTTGCAGTTAAAAAGGTTAAGTACCTAGGGTTTATTATATATACTAGCCGCAAGATATATCCTAACCTAGATAAAGTAGCTATAATATATAACTAGGAGGCGCTTTTTTATATTCAAGGTATCTATACTTTCCTTAGCTTTACAAACTTCTATCGCGACTTTATCCCTTGCTTCTTATATATTATAGCCCTTTTTATTAATCTAACTCGTTGCAATATGCCTTTCTAGTAGATAGCCGAGTACTAAGTAGCTTTTAACTATCTTAAGGCCGCGTTTATTACTTATCCTATTTTAGCGTAGTAGGATCCTTGCTAGCTAATAGTAGTTAAAACGGACTGCTCTAGTAAGGCACTTAGTAGCTGCTTATTATAGATAGGGAAGGATAAGATCCTCTGCCCTATTATATACTTTTCCTAGAAGCTTTAACCTATAAAGAGGAATTATACTATTTATAATAAGGAGCTCCTTACTATTATTACCTGCCTTAAAGCATAGTTAGCTAAGCTATATAGTATAGCCGAGCCTTTTATAATCCTTATAAACTATAAGGCCTTTAAGCACTTTACTACTCCTAAAGAGATATTAGAATATTAGGCGCAGTAGGCTAAGATATTATTTTTATTTAACTTTTACTTTTATTACTGCCTTAGCTTATAGGCAGCGCGTTTTAATGCTTTCTCCTAGCGTAATTAGGAGTACTATAATACGCCCTTTTATTTTAGCTAGATTATATAGCCTCTCTCGATTTATGCTTTTAAGATAGCTCTGCTATAGGCAAGCGTCCTTTATTAGCAGGCGTGTATTCCTTACTAGCCTGCGTCTAGGATTCTTTCTCTGCCTCTTATAATAGACTCCTTGCTAGACTATCCTCCCTCCCTATTAGTAGCTTTTATTCCTCCCCTTAATATTACTAATTCCCTTATACCTTTCCCTAACGTATACTTATAGGAGTTATAGCGTTCTGCTTTATAGTATAACCTATTATATACTATCTGCCTTAACGTATTATACTTAGCAGTAAGGAAGTTTCCCCCTAAGGCCTATACCTACGAATAAGTAGCAGACTATACTATTTCTACTGCTAGCTTCCTGCAATTCTATAGCTATCTCTAGGTCCCCTGCTAGGAACCTCTTACTATATCCCTAATCTAGCGCATTTACGACTCGCCTTTTGCTAGCTACCCTAGGAAAAATATTACGTTTTAACTCCTTTAACGCGACTTTTACTAGGAGGGGATATCTAAGGATATTGCGCGTTTTATACGTAATTATTATTACTATAGGGATTACCTCTGCTATTACTATTATTAGGGCCTTCTTTAACCCCTCCTAATTGCTAATTATTTCTAGTTTATAATCTCGATTAATTTTATAACTAACCTCCTAGCTAACTCTCCTAACTCCTTATATTTCCTTATAGTTATTATAGACTAGCTTTCTAAGTACGTTTAGCTTAAGGCTATAATATCTATAAACGCTAAAGCTTATATGCGTTATTTTATTTCTACCTAGTAGCGCTTTTATAGCTTCCTTATATAGTTAATCTCGGATTGCGGTTTAAATTAGACTAGGAGTTTCGAGTCTAAACTCTACTATCTTATTAGGGTCTAAGCTCCTATTTATATCCTATTACCTAAAGATAAATAGCAGTATAAAGCATACTAACTAAAAGGTATAGGCTATCCTCTGCTATATAGTAGCCTTTTCTTAGTTAGATTAGCCTAATTACCTCCCTACTTACTAGCTTATATTAAATAACTACGAGTTATTAGTTACTAGGCTTAGCCTAAATTACTTTTTATTATAAAGGATCCGGGCTTTGCCCGGATCTTATATTGTGCCACGCGAGGATAACTTATCCACGCGCCTAGGCCGCGCGCATATAGCCCTACCTCCCTATTATATATTATATCTTTCCTTCCTTTTTCTTTATCTTTATTATTACTATTTAGGTCGCTATTCTGCAGCAGTACTAGGCTAGACCCTTATAAATAATAAAGATTAATTCCCTTTTTGCTTTCTTTTTCTACTATAGCGGACCCTAATATATACTTTTAATTATCTTAGCAGGTAGCTAAGCTTTAATAAATCGTTTTGCAGTAGCAGGATGCTATGCTATAGTTAGAGCAATAGGCAATAGTATAGTTAAGCCGCCCTAAGCGCAAGCCGCTGCTGCCTAGATTGCTATTTAACGGAAATAAGATATTATTCCTAGCGTAACGCTCCCTTATAGCGCATAAGCTCGTTGCTAACTAGGAGTTTATTAGCACTGCTTATAACTAGTAGGTATTTTTATACTAGCACCTTGCGCTATCCGTATAGGCTAAGGTAGCCCCTTTTTTTAAGCATAAGGAGGAATATAGATATAATATAGAGTATTTCCTTAACTACTTTAATAGTATTTTTGCGGACCCCTACTATTAGCAGACAGCTATAGCAGAGCTAGAGAAACTCGTATAGCGCCCTACTAAGTCCTTTTCAGATTTTCTTATCCGATTTAAGGCTAAGTTATCCCTATTAGGTAAGGCCTTATAAAATAAGGTTATTAAAGTCTAACGCCTTTATTACTCCCTCTCTTCTAAGTTACGTTAATACTATATTAGGCGCAATATCCCTTATAATAACTACGCTAGGGCAGTAACGCGTATTAGGTCTATTGCTATTAATATCGAAGCCTTTTGCCTTAAAGCTTATTTTAATACTAAAAGGGCTCTTCTAGCTAGCTAGACGCGTCTACGCCCTAATACCCTAATAACGGATATCTATAGCGCAGGCACTTCCTTTTAACCTGCTGCCCGCTATCTATAATAGTCCGATACCTGCTGCTAAGCAATATAG
This sequence comes from Ophiocordyceps polyrhachis-furcata BCC 54312, assembly GCA_001633055.2. Lineage (NCBI taxonomy): Eukaryota > Fungi > Ascomycota > Sordariomycetes > Hypocreales > Ophiocordycipitaceae > Ophiocordyceps > Ophiocordyceps polyrhachis-furcata. The sequence goes on along the minus strand of LKCN02000020.1, from coordinate 567,637 downwards.
GTTAGCTTGGATATAATTAAGCAGCGCTACGTCGATAGTATATGCCTTCGCTATAGTATCCCTAGGCACTTCCTAAAGTCCTGCAACCTCTATCCGGCGTATCGCCTATTTATATTACGCGTGCGTTTTATAGATATAGTAAATACTTTTAATACTTCTCTAGGCTAGGTAGGAAATATGCTGCCCCTATAATAAGTCTCTTGCTAGGGGCAAGTAGTCGCGTCGAGGATATTAATAGTAGTTTAGTAACGCAATTTAAGGAAATTAAGAGGGATATAAATACTACGCCTCTTCTTTTTCTTATACTCGTAAACTCTACTACTTTTATTAACGCGCAGGCAGATTATAGCTATAATTACTACGCTGCTATAAGCGAATTGCTAGTTTAATATTACTAGCTTAAGCAAGTATATCTTCCCTAGCTGCGTATAGTCTAGATAGCTATATTAATTAGTCGAGATTAGGATAGTCGTTTTAAGGAGACGTTATTAATTTAGGATATTATGCGTTTTATTACTAATATTAATAAGTAGCTTACGCCTATTATTGCGTACCTAATCCTAGGGCTAATATAAGAATTTATTTTTAGCACCCTATAGCTTACGCGTTATAACGTATTAGTCCGCGCTAGCTAGCGCAAGTTAATTATCTATTTTGCAGATAACTTAGTTATTTATAGTAGCGCTGCCTGCTAGGTTTTTAACCCTATAGTTGCTATTATAGGTTCTGCCTTTGCTAGCCTTATTTGCTAGGAGACCTATTATCCTAAAGGTTTCTAGTTCCTTATAACTAGCCTGCGCGAGATATTATTAGCGCTCCGCGTTATTCCTACTCCTAAAGCGCCCCCTGTAATTTCCCTCCTATCTAAAGTCTCTAACTTTGCTAACCTTTTTAGCAAGGAGAAGGCTAGCGCCCTGCTACTTTACTATAGTAGCTAGAATTACTATATTTGCTTGTATCGTAACCTAGATAGTTCCTTACTTGCCCTCTTATAGGGCCCTTTATATAATATACTGCAGGAACACCTTCTTAAGGTTCGCTAGCAAATTACTAACCTAATAGATAAGGGGTAGATTCGCGCAAGCTTATTATTAGCAGCCGCTCCTATCCTCCTTGCTAAAAAGCCTAAGGGTAGCTAGCGTTTCTATATCGATTATCGCGCTTTAAACTAAGTTATAGAGCAGGACTACTATTTACTTCCCTTAATTAAGGAGATATTACGCAGCCTTTCTAGCGCCTATTAGTTTATAAAGTTAGATATCCGCGCTGCTTTTTATAAGCTACGTATTATAGAGGGTAATAAATATCTAACTGCGTTCCGTACCTAGTTTAGGCTTTTTAAGTAGCTTATTTGCCCTTTTAGCCTTGCTAGAGCGCCTGCTTCTTTTTAGCGATATATTAATAACGCGTTAGGCATATCCCTAGGCGACTTTATTACAGCGTATCTTAATAATATTTTAATTTATTCTAGGGGATTACGTGCTAACTACTAAGGTAAGGTCCGGGCCGTTATAAATAAGTTATAAGCCGCGGGTTTATTTCTAAATATCGATAAGTATGCTTTTATAGTTAAGGAGGTTAAGTACCTAGGATTTATTATATATACTAGCCGCGAGATATATCTTAACCCGGATAAAGTAGCTATAATATGCAACTAGGAGGCGCCTTCCCGTATTCGGGATATTCGCAGTTTCCTTAGTTTTACGAACTTCTATTGCGACTTTATCCCTTGCTTTTTATATATTACGGCCCCTCTTATTAATCTAACTCGTTATAACATGCCCTTCTAGTAGACGGCCGAGTACTAGGCTGCTTTTAACTATCTTAAGGCCGCGTTTATTACTTATCTAGTCCTAGCGTAGTAGGATCCTTGCTAGCTAATAGTTATTAAAACGGACTGCTCTAGTAAGGCTCTTAGTAGCTGCTTATTGCAGATAGGGAAGGATAAAATCCTCTGCCCTATTACGTACTTTTCCTAAAAGCTTTAACCTGCAGAGAGGAATTATACTATCTATAATAAGGAGCTCCTTGCTATTATTACCTGCCTTAAGGCCTAGTTAGCTAAGCTGCGTAGTATAGCCGAGCCTTTTATAATCCTTATAGACTATAAGGCCCTTAAGTACTTTACTACCCCTAAGGAGATATTAGAATATTAGGCGTAGTAGGCTAAGACGTTATCTTTATTTAACTTTTACCTTTATTACTGCCCTAGCTTATAGGCAGCGCGTTTTAATACTTTTTCCTAGCGTAATTAGGAGTGCCGTAATACGCCTTCTTATTTTAGCCGGATTATATAGCCTTTCTCGATTCGTGCTTTTTAGATAGCTCTGCTATAGGCGAGTATTCCTTGCTAGCAGGCGCGTATTCCTTGCTAGCCCGCGTCTAGGGTCCCTTCTCTGCCCCTTATAATAGACTCCTCGCCGGACTATCCTCCCTCCCTATTAGCGGCTTTTATTCCTCCCCTTAACGTTACTAATTCCCCTACTCCTTTCCCTAACGCATACTTGCAGGAGTTATAGCATTCTGCTTTATAGTACGACTCGTCTTATACTATCCGCCTCGATATATTATACTTAGTAGTAAGAAAGTTTCCCCTTAAGGCCTATACCTATAAATAGGTAGCGGATTATACTATTTCTGCTGCTAGTTTCCTATAATTCCGTAGCTATTTCTAGGTCTTTTGCTAGGAACCTCTTACTATATCCTTAATCTAGCGCGTTTACGACTTGCCTTTTGCTAGCTACCCTAGGAAGAATATTACGTTTTAACTCCTCTAGCGCAACTTTTACTAGGAGGGGATATCTGAGGATATTACGCGTTTTATGCGTAATTATTATTGCTATAGGGATTACCTCTACTATTGCTATTATTAGGGCTTTTTTTAACCCCTCCTTATTACTAATTATTTCTAGTCTATAATCTCGATTAATTTTATAACTAACCTCCTAGCTAACTTTCCTAACTCCCTGCGTTTCCTTATAGTTATTACGGACTAGCTTTTTAAGTATATTTAGCTTAAGGCTATAACGTCTATAGATATTAAAGCTTATACGCGTTGCTTTATTTCTACCTAGTAGCGCTTCTATAGCTTTCTTATATAGTTAATCTCGAATCGCAGTTCGAATTAAACTAGGAATTTTTAGTCTAAACTCTGCTATCTTATTAGGGTCTAGCAGCTCCTATCTATGTCCTATTATCTATAGATAGATAGTAGTATAGAGCGTATTAACTAGGAGGTATAGGCTATCCTCTACTATATAGTAGCCTTTTCTTAGTTAGATTAGCTAGATTACCTCCCTGCTTACTAGCTTATATTAAATAACTATAAGTCGTTAGTTACTAGGCTTAGCCTAACTTGCCTTTTATATAGGTTTAATATTCCTTTAATTAATATCGAGCAGTTTTTATTAGCTTTCTCTGCCTCGCCTAAAGGGCGTGCTATTACCTTCCTCTAGCACCTTAAGGAGGGGATAGACCTAGTATAGGCTAGTATTATATAGGCGTAGTAGTAGTAGCAGGACTCTTTTAATAGTATACGTTATCTAGCTAAAAGGTTCTAGGTTAGTAATCTTATTTAGCTAGATATACGCTATATTTACTCTAACTATCCCTCTAGGAAGCTTAACTATTTCTAGGCTAAATACTATATTATTACTATCCTATCCCCTTTAACTATTACGCTTAATATGCTATAGGGTATTTACCCTACCTTTTATATCGACTTGCTTAAACGCGCTATATTAGACTTATTGCCCTTATAGTTATATACTAATTCCTAGCTAGACCCTACTCTCTATTTATCTAATAATAACCTATCCCTTAATAAGTAGGAGGTTAAGAAAGTACTTGCTATTAAAAATACTCGGGGTTAGTAATTAGCAAACTTACCCCTATACTATTCTATTTTTATTAAATAGCATAGCTATATAACGCTTACCTAGAAGCCTCTAGAGAGTATATAAGATTATAAGGCATTATTACGATTTAAGGCTAAGTTTAGTAACGCGTATATATATAATAGACCCTAGTATATTTAGCTATATACTCCTATACTATTATCCCTCCCCTTATTACTGCTTGCTGCGTCTGCCTTATCCCCTTTTCCCCCCTCTCCTCCCTTTATGCCTTTTCCGCCTCGTCCTCCTCTAGCTGCGCTAGCTAACCCTGCAGGTTTAGGTTACTCGTCTAATAGGCGTAGGTTAGTATATTAAGCGAGCCGCAGCGGATATAGCTACGCGTAGTACTAGTAGTAGTAGTAGTAGTAGTGCGTTAAGGGGCGGGGGACGGCTGCGTTAAGGAATTAGCTAAGGAGGATAGCGTAAACCTAGACCTAGCTAACGCTAGCGGAGACAATATAGCCGCAAGCCTCTGTAAGGCGGCGAGTATTATAGCGTTAGCTTAGCGTGCGTTAGCCTGCTACTACTCCTAGTTTTCTAGGATTGCTTATTAAATATCTGCCTGCTAGCAGAGAGCCTCTTCCTGCTAAGTAGCAAAGCTATTTAGCCCGTAGGCAATTAAACCCTACTACTACTTCAAAAGGTTATACAAGCANGTATCGATATCGGTCGTTATAAATAGCTTTTTAGCGTTATCTCCCTCTGAAGCTTTTATATCGGAGGAACCGAAAGTCCCTTGACTCTTCCGAAGGCCCCGCTTTATAGGCTTTTTTGTTATCTTATTATCCTTAGCCTTAAAGCCTTTTGGTGCTTTTTCCGGGTGCAGGAAGTAGCAGTCCTTATCGAAGTGCCCAGGCAGTTTACAGTAGGCACATTTTAACGCCTTTTTAGCCTTTTTCCAGGGCTTCTTCGTAGGGGTATAGAAGGCTTTTTCCCCTTCTGGGTTATTAGACTTATAGCGTTTTGCCTCGTCTAATATGCTAGCAAAAAGCTTCCCCAGGTTATACGTACCCTCGTTATTCCGTAGGTCCTGCGTTATATGCGTTATAAAGCCTTCAAAGGGCTCTGAGAGGTTATTTAGGACCTATGTTATAAGGACTATTTCAGGGATTATTATCTCCCTGGCCTTTAGTTCTTCCTGTATCGCCTTACAGCGATTTAGGTAGTCCTCTATGTTATAGGGCGTAGCCCTGCCCATTTCTAGCAGCTCCTTAGTTAAAAGAAAGTTGCTTGTAAACGAAACGGGGTTATAAAGGTCCTTGAGTTTATCCCAGGCCTCTTTTGCAGAGCGTAGGTGCATTATCTGGGTCAGGGGCCCATCTTCTAGCTGAAGCCTTATAAGGGCTAAAGCGTCCTCTGATTTATTATGGGCTATAGAGCCCAAGGCCCCCTGCAATTTCTCCCTAATAAGAAGGGAATCCATTCGCAGTGCCCAATGGGTATAGTTGCCCGAGCCTGAAAGCTTGGCAAAAGAGTATTTCTGGTCGTTGCCTATTGTAGCCGAAAGAGGAAATTTTTTCAAGAAAAGTGGGTCTGATTGCTAAAAAGCGTCGGAAGAGACGGTCCGAATGAGGTAATTTGTGGGGCGAAAGGTAAAGAGGAAGGCGGTGAAAAAGAGGTTGAAAGTGTAAAGGTATCCCGAGTCAGAGAGCTGAACCCGGGCTCATAACCTCAAAAGGTTATACAAGCAGTGGATAAAGAGTTGACGAATCGGGAAGGTGATCACGTGATAGAGAAGAAGAAGACGAATCACGTGATAGTCTGAAAGAGGCAATTGAGGAAGAATTGGAGGCAGGAGAGGTGTTTGTATTAAGAAGGTGAGAAAAGCTGATGCTGATTATTCTTCCAAGTAGGTGGGAAAACCCTCCTTCTTTTATAGACAATTTCTCAGGAATAAAGGTACTTCTCGAGATACTTCAAAGTCCCTACTTGTAGTACTCTGACGTACCTATACGTCACCACTTCCCCCTTATTTTTAGGTATTTTCCTTCTTTGGATATTTGACTTAGAAGATCGGTGATTTAGAGGAAGACTTGTACGTGTCAATCCGATCGATCTGATCGATCTGACCCCATGACACCCGCTATGACCGCTATGACGCGCCCGCTATGGCCCCTGTAGGTACGTACCCTACCCCGCTGTAAGCGCTGTGCTCAGGGGGGTGTGGGTACGGATCAGGCCGTATTTGTAGTATATGTTTCAAGTCCAATTATAAGCTTATTCCTTATCCGTTTAAGGTAAAAAGATATGCATATTGAAGCGTTTTAAAGGGGCTATAAAATGGTATAGGTCTTGTCTTATAAAAGTACCTATTTTTATTTTTTATTAAGCTTTTTTATAGCTGTATTTTATATATACTCTTACAATAAGTAAGGCTTTAAAGCCTACCTTATCGAGAGTATTAGATAGGTAGTTATACTAGAGCTTAGGACTTTGTTTTAAGCTATATAAAGCTTTCTTTAATTTTATTATTAGGTCTTTATTATATTTATATAAAGGATATTGTTTATTATAGTATTGTTGTATTATATAGTCTTTATAACCTTCTGGAAATTTTACGTATATATCTGTATCTATATCTGCATGCACAAAGGCATTCTTTATATTGTATTGCCTAATAGGCTAGTTATTTTTAACTGCTATATTTAGAAGTATTCTTATAGATTTAGGTCTTGTAGTTATAGAGAAGGTATCTATATAATCTAGTCCTTGTATTTAGTTAAAACCTTAAATAACGAATCTAGACTTATATTTTAATACATTATTATTATTATCCTTTTTTATTTTATAGACCCAGCGGCTTCCTAGAGCCTCCCTGTCCCTTGGAAGGTCGGTTATTTCCCAGGTTTTTTGTCTTATTAATTCTTCTATTTCTAGAAGCATAGATTTATTCTTTTCTTTAGCTTCTAAGCTTTTTATAGCCTGTTTATAATTTTAGGCTCTAAAGGATCTATATTTTCCAGTATATATAGTATTAAATCTGGATTTATATATATTATAGTATTTATTTTGGGGTATTCTATATATTTGTTATAAAACTCTGCCGGCTTTCTAGGTATTTGTATTTCGACTTGAGTTTGTAGATATTTATCTTTATTATTATTCTTATTATAAGAGTCTTTATTATTATTATTATTATTATTATTATTATTATTATTATTATTATTATTATTATTATTATTATTATTATTATTATTATTATTATTATTATTATTATTANGTATAGGTCTTGTCTTATAAAAGTACCTATTTTTATTTTTTATTAAGCTTTTTTATAGCTGTATTTTATATATACTCTTACAGCCTCCCTTAAAGTGTATATTATATATACTCTTTACTGTATTTTTATATCTTCTTTTTTTTATAAGTCAATTTGTATATATTTTTATATGTGGAAAAGTTAAAAAACTATAAGATAAGCAAAACCTAGTAGGAAAAAGCATATCTATAATATTATTCCTAGTAAAAACCTTTAAGTAGGAAAAATACTAGTTTATACTTAGTAAAAAACCTTTAGTAAGGATAAAATACTTAAGTTTATATATATATATATTCTAGTAAAACCTTATATAAGGAAAAATACTAGATTTATATAGAGGAAAAGTCTGAAAGCTTTATAAAGACTTAAAAAACCTCTACTATAATAAGAAATAGTTATTAGCCTAATAAAAGGCGTCGGAATTTATGAAATTTACTAGCTTCTAGCTCTTTAGTAAATATATCAGCTATATTATCTTCAGACCTTATATAGTATATTTGTATTTTATTATTCCGTATATTATCCCTTGTAAAGAAATAAGCTAAGTCTATATGCTTTGTTCTTTTATGGAATTCAGGATTTTCTGCTAACTTAATAGCTGCCTGATTATCTGTTAAAATAGGAGGTATTGTATTTATTGTTTTAATGCTTAGCAGTTTGTTTATTGTTATAAAAAGCCTTTGTATATATATAGCTTCTTTTGTAGCTTCTTTAAGGCCTATGAATTCTGCTTCACAAGTAGATAAGGCTGTGGATTTTTGTTTTTCACAACCCCAACTTATTAAGTTATTATATATATAAAAACAGTAGCCGGAAACAGACTTTCTATCTGTTAAATCAGAAGCCCAGCTTGCATCTGTTAAACCTCTTATAAAGTTATTATTATACGGGATATTACAGTTATATGTAAGTTTTAAATCCGGGTATTTATTTAAATATTTCCAGATTGTATTTAAGGCTGCTATATGAGTTATATCTGGCTTAGAAGCAAATCTAGCACAGGAAATAACAGCGTAAAGTATATCAGGTCTTGTTTTTATAGCCGGATATAATAGGGAGCCTATTTCTTTTTGGTATTGTAGAATAATATCTTTTCCAGGTTCTATAGTAGCCTTTTTAAGCTTAATTCCTGGTTTAGAAGGTATTTCAGACATCCCTAAAGACTCTTTATTATATTCCTTTATCTTATTTCTTATATATTTTTCCTGAGATATATATAGCATTTTATTTGCTCTGTTTATAGTTATATTCATGCCTAGAAAGTCTTCTAAGTTTCCTAAGTCTTGCAGGGCTAGGTGTTTTCCTATTTGGCCAAATAGATTACTTATTATAGTATCCGTAGCACCTGTAACTAGGAAGTCATCCACGTGGATAGCTATAGCTATATGTTTATTTTTATGTATAAAAACCCCTTCGTCTATAGGTAAGGCTTTAAAGCCTACCTTATCGAGAGTATTAGATAGGTAGTTATACCAGAGCTTAGGACTTTGTTTTAAGCCGTATAAAGCTTTCTTTAATTTTATTATTAGGTCTTTATTATATTTATATAAAGGATATTGTTTATTATAGTATTGTTGTATTATATAGTCTTTAAAACCTTCTGGAAATTTCACGTATATATCTGTATCTATATCTGCATGCACAAAGGCATTCTTTATATCGTATTGCCTAATAGGCCAGTTATTTTTAACTGCTATATTTAGAAGTATTCTTATAGATTCAGGTCTTGCAGTTGTAGAGAAGGTATCTATATAATCTAGTCCTTGTATTTGGTTAAAACCTTGAACAACGAATCTAGACTTATATTTTAATATATTATTATTATTATCCTTTTTTATTTTATAGACCCAGCGGCTTCCTAGAGCCTCCCTGTCCCTTGGAAGGTCGGTTATTTCCCAGGTTTTTTGTCTTATTAATTCTTCTAATTCTAGAAGCATAGAGTTATTCCATTCTTCAGCGTTTAAGCTTTTTATAGCCTGTTTATAATTCTTAGGCTCTATAGGATCAGTATTTTCCAGTATATGTAGTATTAGATCTGGATTTGTATGTATTATAGTATTTATTTCGGGGTATTCTGTATATTCGTTATAAAACTCTGCCGGCTTTCTAGGTATTTGTATTTCGACTTGAGTTTGTAGATCCTTGTCTTTATTATTATTATTATAAGAGTCTTTATTATTATTATTATTATTATTATTATTATTATTATTATTAATAATAGGTTCTTTTATACTCTGATCTGGTATTTTATTAATAGAAGGTATAGTATTAAAGTCTAAGTCTTTATAGTTATTGTTATTTATAAAGTTATTCTCTAGAATAGTAATATCTCGAGAAATAACAACTTTCCTTCTAGAGAAGTCCCAGATTTTATAAGCATTTTCAGAGTAACCTATTATAATACCTTTAAAAGCTCGAGTTTCAAGCTTATCTATAGGTAACTTATTTTTATAGTATATTATACTGCCGAATACTTTTATATTATCTAACTCAGAGAGTAGTATAGGTTTATTATATCTCTTTTCNTTGTATTTCGACTTGAGTTTGTAGATCCTTATCTTTATTATTATTATTATAAGAGTCTTTATTATTATTATTATTATTATTATTATTATTATTATTATTATTATTATTATTATTATTATTATTATTATTATTATTAATAATAGGTTCTTTTATACTCTGATCTGGTATTTTATTAATAGAAGGTATAGTATTAAAGTCTAAGTCTTTATAGTTATTGTTATTTATAAAGTTATTCTCTAGAATAGTAATATCTCGAGAAATAACAACTTTCCTTCTAGAGAAGTCCCAGATTTTATAAGCATTTTCAGAGTAACCTATTATAATACCTTTAAAAGCTCGAGTTTCAAGCTTATCTATAGGTAACTTATTTTTATAGTATATTATACTGCCGAATACTTTTATATTATCTAACTCAGAGAGTAGTATAGGTTTATTATATCTCTTTTCCAAAGGACTACAGCCTAAAGAGGTGTGATAGGACCTATTATATATATATACGGCAGCTAAAACAGCTTCCCCCCAAAGGTATTTAGGTAGGTTTGCTGTATATAGGATAGCCCGTGCCTTATTTAGTATAGTACGGTTTATACGTTCTATTCGGCCGTTAGGTTCAGGGGTATTTTCAGGACTTGTATTATATTTTATACCGTTTTTAATACAGTAATCCCTTATAGGGTATATAAATTCCTTAGCATTATCTGAAAAGACTTCTTTAATAGTAATCTTATCTGTATTATTTTCTAATAAGGCTTTAACCTCTAGAAACTTATTATATGCTTCGGATTTCTCTTTTAAGAGATATATATATAATTCCCTACTATATACGTCCATAAATGTAATAAAGTACTTATATTTATTATATGTAGGAGTGCTTATAGGTCCCCAGATATCTAGAACGATTTTATCAAGGTATTTATAGTCCTTTTTAACGGCTTCTTTGTTTATTTTATTCGTAGCTTTTGCCTTTATACATATTTCACAATGGATAACCTTATCTTTATCTTCTTTGCTAATAATAGCTTTATTATTATATCGTTTTATTGTTTTTAATAAAGAACGTAAGGATAGATGTCCTAAGCGAAGATGCCAAAGGTATATATCTATCTTATCCTTATTCTTTTGTTTTCCATTTGAAATAGACGTTGTATTATATATAGGATTATTAGGTATATTAAACCTGACTTTTTTACCTATTTGTATAGAGAGAGGTATATAGTATAATCCTCCCTTTGTTATAGCCTGAACAAGAGGTTTATATAAAGGATTATGCAAAGAAAGGGTATTATCTTTTATTATAGTAATAACGTTCTTAAGACAGGACTGACTTATTATATTTACACCTAATTCAGGTATAAATAGGCAGTTTTTTAGTACAGATTTCTTATCTAGGGTAGGAAACTTAAAAATAACGTCTCCAGACCCACAAACGTTTATATAAGATGCTTTTCCCCAGTTAACTCTAGTATTTATATTTTTATAATTAGATAGCAAATTTTTATCTGCTACTATATGCCTTGTAGCAGCAGTATCGTGTATAAAGTGTATATATTTTGCAGTATCTAAAGAGCTATCTATATGTAAAGACTGTTGTTTTATTATATGTTGTATAGCACTATATGAGTCTTTCAGAGCTCCTGTTAAATTATTAGAGTTGTTTATAGCGTTATGTGTTATATTATAGCATACCTCTGGTTCTGAATTTTCTGGTTCAGAGTCTGTTTCAACTCCCCCAGGCGTAGGAGCGGAAGGAAGGTCCGGTATATCAATCTCCATAGGAGCCGTATCGATATCGGTCGTTATAAATAGCTTTTTAGCGTTATCTCCCTCTGAAGCTTTTATATCGGAGGAACCGAAAGTCCCTTGACTCTTCCGAAGGCCCCGCTTTATAGGCTTTTTTGTTATCTTATTATCCTTAGCCTTAAAGCCTTTTGGTGCTTTTTCCGGGTGCAGGAAGTAGCAGTCCTTATCGAAGTGCCCAGGCAGTTTACAGTAGGCACATTTTAACGCCTTTTTAGCCTTTTTCCAGGGCTTCTTCGTAGGGGTATAGAAGGCTTTTTCCCCTTCTGGGTTATTGGACTTATAGCGTTTTGCCTCGTCTAATATGCTAGCAAAAAGCTTCCCCAGGTTATACGTACCCTCGTTATTCCGTAGGTCCTGCGTTATATGCGTTATAAAGCCTTCAAAGGGCTCTGAGAGGTTATTTAGGACCCACGTTATAAGGACTATTTCAGGGATTATTATCTCCCTGGCCTTTAGTTCTTCCTGTATCGCCTTACAGCGATTTAGGTAGTCCTCTATGTTATAGGGCGTAGCCCTGCCCATTTCTAGCAGCTCCTTAGTTAAAAGAAAGTTGCTTGTAAACGAAACGGGGTTATAAAGGTCCTTGAGTTTATCCCAGGCCTCTTTTGCAGAGCGTAGGTGCATTATCTGGGTCAGGGGCCCATCTTCTAGCTGAAGCCTTATAAGGGCTAAAGCGTCCTCTGATTTATTATGGGCTATAGAGCCCAAGGCCCCCTGCAATTTCTCCCTAATTAGAAGGGAATCTATTCGCAGTGCCTAATAGGTATAGTTGCCCGAGCCTGAAAGCTTGGCAAAAGAGTATTTCT
>LKCN02000020.1:481279-555097 GCA_001633055.2 Ophiocordyceps polyrhachis-furcata BCC 54312 | reverse complement strand
AAAGGGCTCTAAGAGGTTATTTAGGACCCATGTTATAAGGACTATTTCAGGGATTATTATCTCCCTGGCCTTTAGTTCTTCCTGTATCGCCTTACAGCGATTTAGGTAGTCCTCTATGTTATAGGGCGTAGCCCTGCCCATTTCTAGCAGCTCCTTAGTTAAAAGAAAGTTGCTTGTAAACGAAACGGGGTTATAAAGGTCCTTGAGTTTATCCCAGGCCTCTTTTGCAGAGCGTAGGTGCATTATCTGGGTCAGGGGCCCATCTTCTAGCTGAAGCCTTATAAGGGCTAAAGCGTCCTCTGATTTATTATGGGCTATAGAGCCCAAGGCCCCCTGCAATTTCTCCCTAATAAGAAGGGAATCCATTCGCAGTGCCCAATGGGTATAGTTGCCCGAGCCTGAAAGCTTGGCAAAAGAGTATTTCTGGTCGTTGCCCATTGTAGCCGAAAGAGGAAATTTTTTCAAGAAAAGTGGGTCTGATTGCTGAAAAGCGTCGGAAGAGACGGTCCGAATGAGGTAATTTGTGGGGCGAAAGGTAAAGAGGAAGGCGGTGAAAAAGAGGTTGAAAGTGTAAAGGTATCCCGAGTCAGAGAGCTGAACCCGGGCTCATAACCTCAAAAGGTTATACAAGCAGTGGATAAAGAGTTGACGAATCGGGAAGGTGATCACGTGATAGAGAAGAAGAAGAGGAATCACGTGATAGTCTGAAAGAGGCAATTGAGGAAGAATTGGAGGCAGGAGAGGTGTTTGTATTGAGAAGGTGAGAAAAGCTGATGCTGATTATTCTTCCAAGTAGGTGGGAAAACCCTCCTTCTTTTATAGACAATTTCTCAGGAATAAAGGTACTTCTCGAGATACTTCAAAGTCCCTACTTGTAGTACTCTGACGTACCTATACGTCACCACTTCCCCCTTATTTTTAGGTATTTTCCTTCTTTGGATATTTGACTTAGAAGATCGGTGATTTGGAGGAAGACTTGTACGTGTCAATCCGATCGATCTGATCGATCTGACCCCATGACACCCGCTATGACCGCTATGACGCGCCCGCTATGGCCCCTGTAGGTACGTACCCTACCCCGCTGTAAGCGCTGTGCTCAGGGGGGTGTGGGTACGGATCAGGCCGTATTTGTAGTATATGTTTCAAGTCCAATTATAAGCTTATTCCTTATCCGTTTAAGGTAAAAAGATATGCATATTGAAGCGTTTTAAAGGGGCTATAAAATGGTATAGGTCTTGTCTTATAAAAGTACCTATTTTTATTTTTTATTAAGCTTTTTTATAGCTGTATTTTATATATACTCTTACANACCTAAGCCTAGGTAAGGTTAGATCTAGTCGGAGCGTTAGTTATAGTCTATAGTAAGTACTGCTAGAGTAAGTCGATAATTATCTTCCTAATAGCGGCCTTAATATTATTAGTAGGTAGGGAGAGTCCGGAATAGAGCTTTATTTTGCTAAATTCTCGTACTATAGCCTAGACGCGTTCTATTACGTTAAGGGGAATAAGTCCTGCTAAGTTATTATATATAGTCTGCTTAATAGTATTAAGAGGGACTAGAGTAGTACTATTTAGTATATTTAATAATTCTCGATTAGTAAATAAGTATATTTACGCTATAGTATACTAGCGCTAAGGGGGGGGTTATAAGGGAGCACGGCCTCTCGATATGCCGCCTCGCCCCTGGCTACCGCGATCCTAGGCTAGGATTACTATAGCTACCGAGCGGCAGGAGACGCCTTAGAGTTCCTACTATATATTGTGTCCTCTCGATACTAGAGTCGCGCTAGGGTTAAGCGCAAGTCGAGAGAATTTTTTATTTTTCGTCTTAAGTTAGTTATATTACGCCTTAAAGGTATTATACTATTTAATATAATCTATAAAGTACTGCTATACTTAGCTAGTCTAAATATAAGGGAAAATTAAATAGAAGTATCTAGGGGCAATTTTTAGTAAAAAATAAACGTTAAAAAATAAACGGATAATATTATTAAGCAAATTATATAGCTTCCCTATAAAGTTTTTTATCTTATCCTAGACTTTAGTAAATTTTATTATAATATTATTATTAATAGGCAAGTTAGGAGTTAATTTTAGGAGTAACTTAATATAAAATTTAAAAGGGATTATTTTAGGCTTTTCCCGAATTTAGATTAAACTCGAAGCGATTTCCTATAGAGTTCTTATATTATTCTAGTTAGGTTCCGGAAAAGCAGTATCTTATATAAGTAGGTTTTAGAATTAATATAATATTAGGTATTAAGTTCATCCTTAGGGAATATCCTTATCTATTATAGGTTTTATAGATTAAGTTATTTAGGGGTTTATTTAAGGGATAAGTAAAGGTTCTTTTTAACGTAGTAGTAAAAGGTTCTAAATTAGTAGTATTTATCCTCTAGTTAGTAATAGGGATAGATTCGAATTCGGAGAGTTTCTAGTTAGAGGTTATTATATCCCCTATAGAAAGGCATAGTAAAGCAGTCGGGTGCCTTCTTCGAATTGCGCCTATTAATATATTAAAAGCAGCTATTACTCGAGTTATTCCTAGTTTAGGATCCGTACGAAAAGGGGTCCTATTCTTATATTTCTAGGTCCTAGAAAGAATCCTCTGCCTTTAAGGAAACTTTTTAGCAATTTCGTTACTCTAGGATCCGCTAATTCCTAGATATTTTCGTCCTAGCCTTTAAAGGCATCCTAAAAATCCTTAAGGAGAAAAGTACTAGAGCTCCTAGATAATTTTATAAAATATAAGATCTAGAGTTCGATATTAGTCGGATCTTAATATAAATTCAGGATAAGTTTATCCTAGTTTTCGATTCGTTTAATTAAAGTATTTTTTATCTTTCTTATAAGATCCTAGAAGTTAATCTATATAATCTCCTAAGCAAACTTAGTATTCTAGGGTTATTATTAATTACCTTTTATAGTAATTTCTGCTAATATCCTAGTTATTATTAACGAGAATTCGTATTAATTTTACGGGTATTTTTATTTAGTATTAAGATAGGTTTCTAAGGGATTAAAACCGCAGGCTATAAGAGTCTATTCCTCTTTAGTCTCGATATTGCTCCTCTAAATAGTTAATATAGCCGCAAGTTCCTAGATAGTTAAAACTATAAACTCTAGGAGTCTATTTATATCTAAAAGGTCTATTAGCTTTCTTAGCTTAGAAATAAGCAACCTAGTCTAGCTAATCTATATATTATTAGATATAGGACTTATATTAATAGCTAATAGTAATACTAATTAGTATAGGTAGGGCATTAATATATATTAGTATAATATAAGAGAGGACTTTGCTTAAGTTAGCTTGGGTCCTTAATCTATTAATATTTGCTTATATCTCTCTCTCCTCCTTCCTCTATTAGAGAGGAAGGCAGAATATATATAAAGTCTTAAAGGCATCTAGGTTAAACTAGAGGCTATATATAATTATCCTAAACTCTATATAATCTAAATATATAGCTACCCCCTTTCTCCTTTAAACTATTATTGCTATAATCTTAGTATAAACTTATTATAATATTATATACTTATTATGCTAAGTTTAAGGGTAATCTACTTCCCCTTTTATGCTACCCCTATTATGCTCCTATTTCTTATTTAAAGGGGCATAATACTTATGCGAAAAGGGGTAATATATACTATAATAGGGATAATATAGAATATCTAATAAAAAGGGGTTTTGCGTATATCGTAACTATAACTATCGCCGAGTTAGTAGTAGGAAAGGGGCTTATGCAGAAACAGGTTATTCCGCATTCTGTAGTTGCGTCCCTAATTCTAACGAATATATAGATACTATGCCCTTTTTTGCTAGGCATATAAAATCCTTAGCACTAAAATCGGAGTAATAATAGGATAAGATGCTATTCTCTAGATAGCAGTTAAAGCTATTAATAATACTGCTAGCCTAGATAGACTAGTTCTAACTCTCCTTATTTTTAGTGCATATCTATAGATTACTTAGGATTCTCCCCTATTAAAAACTATTTAAGAATAGGCTAAAGCTATTTAGAAAGCAATAATAAGTCTTCGAGAAATTATAGTATCTCGATAACTAAAAGAGGCGCTATCTACTAGGAATAGCCCTAATATAATAATACTCTTTTAACTCTTATTATAAAGCTAGGTTAAGGTTTAGAGAGAAAAGGATAGCTAGACTAGTCCTTTTACCCTCGAGGCTATTAATAGTTATAATATTATAATCTAGTCCTCGACTAGTCTCTAAGTATTTCGGTTAATATATATATAGCCTTACTTTTTAAATAATACCTAACTAAAGGCTACCTAGGAATAGGATAAAAACAACTTAAAACCTGCCCGAAAATAGACCTAGTTCTATAGCGTTTAGAAGTATAACTACTATAATTACTAAAAACCTTAACCTAATTTATATCTAAGAAAGAATAAGACGATTTTACGCTTTTTTTTTATTTTCGAGCAGAAGGCAAGATTATAACCCCTAGACCCCTGTTTAAAGTATTAGACTAAAAGGAGATTATAGACCTTATAGGCTAAGGTGTTTTCTCTTTCGAATAGTTTAATCCCGCCTAGTATAAAGGAGTTCGGATTTTTCGTGCTAGACTTATCTAAGAAATTAAGGATAAAATAACTAATTACCTATATAAAAAATTACGACTAATTATTATAGGATATAATAATAATAGAAAGAAAGAAATCCTAACCTAGTCTCCTATAATCTAAAAGGTTAGCTAATAATTGCTTTTAGCTCTAGCTTTAATATATATTAATTAAGGGATAAAGTTATACCTTTGCAATATTACCTAGGCTTATCCGTAATCCTAATCGATACTTAAATAAATAATACTTATAAGTCTTCTAAAAGAACTCTAGGATAAGTACCCTTTTTAGATAATTATCTAAGTTATTAAACTATTATATAGTATTATAGAGTCCGGAGTTTACTAGTTTTAGACCTATTTCGAGTACTATATTTAATAGCTTTATATATAACCCTTTATATTCGATAACTGCCTTCTTATTTCGTATTCTAGCTGCTTTTATTTTAGTCTTATTAGGATATAAACTAATAATATAATTATTCTTAGTACTAATTCTTTCTATAAGCAAGAAAAAGCTAAACTAAATTCCGCCTAAATTTGCTTAAAACCCTAAGTAAACTTAACCTTAGGTAGCGTAATAGATTTTAATAGTTTATAGTTATATCTTAAGTCGAATTTACTAGCAATTTAATAAAAGGGCTAGGCTGCTAAGATTAAGGTTATTAATTATTCCTAACCTAATTTTGCTTAATACTACCTTAAATAACGTATATAAGGAGGCTATATTGCGTCCGTTTGCTAATTAAAGGCTGCGTTTAATCTATTTATTACTGCCTAGCAATACTAACCTACTATAGAAGACTACTAGAGGATAAATAAGCGGCTATAATAGCAAAAGGATAATTAGTAGCGCGGACTAAAGTATATCCTTTTTAACCTTTTAGCACTTAAATTATTTATTTTTATAGATAGATTACTTATAAATAATAATAATTTATCCTTATAGATTAGATATATTATTATCCTAGGCAATAAAAATAGGATAGTAAATAAGTTTATAATAAAAGGAAATATTATTTACTAGAGTTCTACGAAATGCAAGAGGATTACCTAGAGTATCCTCGCCTTAGAAATATATAGTATATTATTAGGATTTAATATTAGAATCTCCCTAGCAATAATACTAAATTGCATTATAGCTAAGCTAGGATTAGCCCGAGTTCCTATTATATTATATATAGATTTATTCTTGCTCTATAAGTGCCTTATTAAGCTTAGAATAATAAAAGAAAAGCAACTTATAATTAATATTATATCTATCTAAGAGTTATATAAGGGGCGAGAAATTAATAAGATCTAATAGATTACGGGAAAAAATAACCCCGCTAATACTATAATAAAAGCAACCCTAAATAAAACGCTAGAACGTCTTATTAATATAAATAAAGCTACTATCTTGCTAGAAGGATTCGTAATAAAGAAGAAGATAAACTAGCATAATATTAAATCGAATCTAAATAAAATTCGATTTAATAAAAAAAAAACTACTAGTATATATTCGTTAGAATTAGGGATATAACTATAAAATGCAGAATAACTTATTTCTATATAAGCCCTTTTTTATAACTAACTTAGCGATTATTATAGTTATAATACACGAAAACCCCTTTCTACTAGATATTTAATATTATCCCTATTATAGTGCATATTACCCCTTTCTATATAAGTATTATGCCTTTTTAAATAGGAGATAGGAGTATAATAGGGGCAGTATAAAAAGGGAAGTAAGTTACCCCTAAACTTAGTATAAAGAGTATATAATATTATAATAAGTTTATACTAAGATTATAGCAATAATAGTTTAAAGGAGAAAAGAGGCGGCTATATATTCGGATTATAGGGAGATTAGGAAAATAAAGCAGAAGAAGAGGATTAGGATTAGGGAACTATATATATAAACTCTGCCTTCTTCCCTTAAGGAAGAAGAAAAAGAGATAGATATAAGCAGATATTAATAGATTAAGGACCCGAGCTAACTTAAGCAGAGTCCTCTCTTATATTATACTAATATATGTTAATGCCCTACCTATATATAATCTAGATAATAAATTGCGCTTTATAATAATATCTATTTAGCTTTATTCTTTATAATCGATATTTCTAGTACAGATTGTAAATCTGCTTATAAGTTCTTAGTATCCTTAGCTAGTTAGAATAATGCAAACTTAAGTTCTAGTACTCCTTAGTATATATTAATAATTATTATATATAAAGGGGTATCTCCTTTATACCCTTTGCTAAGGGCTTATTAATATAACTCTAGTTTATTAAATAGTTTCTAGAAAACCTTATATAAAGATAGTTCCGAATTTGCCCTGCGAATAGATTAAAATAAGGTTAATATCTAGTTAGTAAAGTAATATATATAATTAATATCCGATTTAAAATAATTCTTAAGTTAGTTATACTATATTATAAATATATTATGCTATTTAATAAAATCTATAAAATATCTCTATGCGTAACTAGTATAAATATAAGGTAAAATTAAATAAAAATATCCTAGAGCAATCTTTAATAAAAAACAAATATTAAAAAATAAATAGATAATATTATTAAGCAAATTATATAGTTTCCTTATAAAATTCTTTATCTTATCCTAGACTTTAGTAAATTTAGTTATAATATTATTATCGATAGGTAAGTTAGGAGTCGATTTTAATAGTAACTTAATATAGAATTTAAAAGGGATTATTTTAGGCTTTTTCTAAAGTTAGATTAAAATCGAAGCGATTTCTTATAAAGTTCGTATATTATTCTAGTTATATTCTAAAAGGGTTATATCCTATATAAATAGGTTTTAGAATTAGTATAATATTAAATATTAAGTTCGTTCTTAGGGAATATTTTTATCTATTATAGGTTTTATAAATAGGGTTATTTAGGGGTTTATTTAAGGGATAGGTAAAAGTTCTTTTTAATATAGTAGTAAGGGTTTTAAATTAATAGTATTCGCCCTCTAGTTAGTAATTAGGATAGATTCGAATTTAAGGAGTTTCTAGTTAGAGGTTATTATATCCCCTATAAAAGGGCATAGTAAGGCAGTTAGGTGCCTTTTTCGAATTACGCCTATTAATATATTAAGAGCGGCTATTACTTAAGCTATTCCTAGTTTAGGATTTATATAAAAAAGGGTCCTATTCTTATATTCCTAGGTCTTAGAAAGAATCCTCTGCTTTTAAGAAAACTTTTTAACAATTTTATTACTCTAGGATCCGCTAATTCCTAGATATTTTTATCCTAACCCTTAAAGGCATTCTAAAAATCCTTAAGGAGAAAAGTACTAGAGCTTTTAGATAATTTTATAAAATATAAGATCTAGAGTTTAATATTAGTTAGATTTTAATATAAATTCGGGATAAGTTTATCTTAGTTTTCGATTCGCTTAATTAAGGCGTTTTTTTTCTTATAAGATCCTAAAAGTTAATCTATATAATCTCCTAAGCGAACTTAGTATTCTAGGGTTATTAGCAATTACTTTTTATAGTAATTTCTGCTAATATCCTAGTTATTATTAATAAGAATTTATATTAATTTTATAAGTATCTTTATCTAGTATTAAAATAGGTTTCTAAGGGATTAAAACTATAAGCTATAGGAGTCTATTCCTCCTTAGTTTTAATATTGCTCCTCTAAATAGTTAATATAGTAGCAAGTTCCTAGATAGTTAAAACTATAAACTCTAGGAGTCTATTTATATCTAAAAAGTCTATTAGCTTTCTTAGCTTAGAAATAAGCAACCTAGTCTAGCTAATCTATATATTACTAAATATAGGACTTATATTAATAGCTAATAGTAATACTAATTAGTATAAGTAGGGTATTAATATATATTTATATAATATAAAAGAGGACTCTGCTTAAGTTAGCTTAGGTCCTTAATCTATTAATATCTGCTTATATTTTTTTTCTCCTCTTCCTTTATTAAAGAGGAAGATAAAATATATATATTATCTTAAAAGCATTTAGGTTAAACTTAAAGTAATATATAATTATCCTAAACTCTATATAATCCGAATACCTAGCTACTTTTTTTCTCTTTTAAACTATTATTGCTATAATTTTAGTATAAACTTATTATAATATTATATACTTACTATACTAAGTTTAGGAGTAATCTACTTCCCTTTTTATACTCCCCCTATTATACTCCTATTTCCTATCTAAAAAGGCACGATACTTATATAAAAAGGGGTAATATATACTATAATAGGGATAATATTAAATATCTAGCAGAAAGGGGTTTGCGTATATTATAACTATAATAATTGCTAAGTTAGTTATAAAAAAGGAGCTTATATAGAAACAGGTTATTCCGTATTCTATAGTTATATCCCTAATACTAATAAATATATAATTATTATTATCTTTCTTATTACATGCTAATATATTACTACTCCTATTATTATTATTTTTATTATATAAATATAACTATATATAATACGAATCGTCTATACGTTTTAACTCGTTTCTGCCCCTAAAGGAAATAACTAGGGATAAGTACGCATAGATAAAGCATTTAATTATATAATAGGGCTATATTTAGGCAGTACTTATAATATAATTAGATCGAACTTAGTCCGAGATTAGAAGCGGATTATAGGGAGATTAGGAAAATAAAGCAGAAGAAGAGGATTAGGATTAGGGAAATATATATATAAACTCTGCCTTTTTCCCTTAAGGAAGAAGGAAGGGATAGATATAAGCAGATATTAATAGATTAAGGACTTAAGCTAACTTAAGCAGAGTCCTCTTTTATATTATACTAATATATATTAATACCCTACTTATACTAATTAGTATTACTATTAGCTATTAATATAAGTCCTACGTCTAATAAAATATAGATTAGCTAGGAAATAGATACCTAGACCTAAGCTAGGAAACGACTTTTACCCTAGGAAGGAATAGACTCCTAGAGTTCGCGGTTTTAATCTCTTATAGTACTAGATAGTATAATAGCTACTCGGAAGACTAAATCGACCTTAAATAATAATAGGATCCTTAGGAAGGAATAGACTCTTATAGACTATAGTTTTAATCTCTTAAGGACCTCGACTTATACCTAGAACGTTTAGGATAATAATCGAGATACTTAGAGGGATTTATTTCTTTTTCTAGGGAAACCTTCTCGATTATTTTTTTACTTTTATTTTTTACTTTTTACGACTTTTAGAATACTTTTTTTTAATACTAACCCGAAATTAGATAGATATTGCCTCTATACTATACTTATTTTCTTTCTATTTTAAAAGGATTACGTCTTTATATCCTAAATATTTTTATATAGATATATAATTAAACTATACTCGTTACGTTTAGGAAGCAAGAATCTCTTTTATTAATTCGGCCTAGGTAAACTAGTAAATAAAAATTATCTGCCTAGCCGAATCTATCTAAATTTTTTTTTGCGCCTAGCTATACTTAAAATTATTTTTGCCTAGCTTTACTTATTTAATTTTTTTTGCCCCTAGCTAAATTTCCCTGCTAATTTTGCCCCTAGGAGCCTAGCTAGCAAACTATATTATAGGATTATTTTTTTATCCTAAACTCCTAATAGGCTTATATAGCTACCTATACTAAATTAGTATACTCCCCCTTCTAGAACTCGTCGAGAGGGTAGTTTATCTAAATAAACGCTACTAGAGCCTATATAGCGTGCCTAGCTTTAGGTGCTAGCTTTATATCTAATATTAGCTAAGAATTATCTCGATATTAGAAGAGAATACTTACTATCTTATACCTTAATCCCCGCGATAAATAATAGAAGCAACTCTTTACTATTACTAAGTCCTATTCCTAATAGGCGTTAGTCGATAGCGGCTACTAAGCTAGACGGGAGATATACTAGTAATAAGGGACTATCCTTATTACCTCCCTACGCGGCCGACTGCGGCTTAGGGTTTATAGGTTTTAATAAAACCCCCCTAGCGTTTTAGGCGTCCTTATTATTATTACTAGCGTTTTTAGCATAGTTATAGCTAGGAATAAGCGATAACTTAGTATTATTAGCAGTAGCGTGCGTCTTAGGGCCTAAGGTATTAATAGCAAGCTGCTTAATAATAAAGCCGGGATATATATATAAAATTAGTCTAATACTCTCCTAGAAATATCGCAAAAATTATTTTAAAATCGCGATTATATTAGCTATAATTCTGCTTACTCTAACGCGTATAAGGAGGAGGAACTAGAGCAATATTACTATTATTATTATTATTACTACTAATAGCTATTATCTCTCTTATTAAGGTATTATTGCCTAAAGGCCCGCTTTTTCTACTCCCCCGCCTAGCCCTATAGCCCCTCTACCTGCCCCTACCCCCGCGCTTCTTAGCTAGCTTTAATAGTATTTCTAGAATATTTTATTAGCTTTATATAACGATTTTAGGAAAATACTACTACTATTTCTATTTAAGTTATTTATACTTACTTGCGATAATAATAATAATACTATGCCTCTTTATTAGGAGTATAGAAAGAAGAAGAAAAGAAAAAGTATAAGAAGAAGAGAGGAAACGAATTTATTTTATAGGGTAAGTTACGTATATATATATAAACAGCGCGGAATACAGTAAGTACGCACTATAACCCTACTACCCTATAAAAGACCGATTCCTTTACTATTACCCTCTTTTTTTTACTATTTTCTTTTTTATATACTCGTTTATTTATTTCCTATATTATTTCTTCCTTTCTATCTTTTATATATACTATTTTTCTTTTTATATTTCTTTTTCTTATTTATTTTTTTTCCCTATAATAATTTAATAATAAAAAGAGGACTACTAGTATATAAATATAACTATATATAATACGAATCGTCTACGCGTTTTAACGCGTATCTGCCCCTAAAAGAAATAACTAGAAATAGGTACGCATAAATAAAGCATTTAATTATTTAATAGGGCTATATTTAGGCAGTACTCGTAGTATAATTAGATCGAACTTAGTCCGAGATTAGAAGCGAATCGCAGGGAGATTAGGAAAACAAAGTAGAAGAAGAGGATTAGGATTAGGGAAATATATATATAAACTCTGCCTTCTTCCCTTAAGGAAGAAGGAAGGGATAGATATAAGCAGATATTAATAGATTAAGGACCCGAGCTAACTTAAGCAGAGTCCTCTCTTATATTATACTAATATATGTTAATGCCCTACCTATAATAACAAAACGCTCGCTATAATCTCTATTTGTAACTGCAAGTCTTTGTATTTAGTTCCCCTTCTCTCCTTCTTATTCGGCATAGCGCTATTCGCAGCGCCCCTAGATAGGGCCCCTAGAGACACTATCGGAGTCCTAATAGTAATTAATAAGGGTCCTAAGGGGATCGCGCAGTTATAATAGCACCTGTATATAAGTGCTAGCTAATTTAATATCGTTAATATACTTAATAAGGACCCGTTCGTAGAAATGTTATAAGCGCTAACTAATTTTATTATAAAAGACGCTTTTAATAGTCTTGCTAGGGTAGTCTTATATGAAAATTTCAGGGCTATATAGGCTATTATAAATATAGTATAGAAGAAGCTTTAAAAGCGCGCCCTTGCTATAACTAAGATAACTAAGACTTCCCTTCCTACTACTATTACCTATATAATCTAGAAATCCGTTAAATCGGCCTTATAGAAGGCTCTGCAACCCTATACGACTAGGTTAAAACTATCCTAGGCCGCTATGCTCGCTGCCCCTGCTATTACGCTAACCTTAGGACTACTTCTTATCTAACTAGTACTAGCTCGATAGAAATACAAGATACTTATCTTAGTTTAGGGCATCCTAGTCGCTAAGGGGATACCCTCCCTTACTCCTATTAAGATTATTACTAAAGCTAATTCCGCTATAAGCGACCCTGCTATAGTTGCTACTAGGCGCCTACTAAGCGGCAATATTATACTTACCTTTAACCCTAATAAGATATTATACGCCTATCCTAAAGAATAGATTTAAGCGGCTTTTAGTAAGGAAGTAGTGCTTACTTAACGCTTATACGCTATAATTGCTAAGGGCATTTTAGCAAGGGGAGGAAGGCACTTATAGCACGCGCAGCCGACTCTAAGGGGCGTAACTCCCTTAGTAATACTTATATTAGCGGTTAGAATACGTAGGGGATTATAAGGGTCTGGCCTAGTACTGCTGCAGAATAGCGACCTAAATAGTAATAATAAAGATAAAAAAAAAGAAAAGAAGGATACAATATATAGTAGGGGGGTAGGGCTATATCCCGTACGCGTGGATAAGTTATCCTCGCGTAGTATAATAAGATCCGGGCAAAGCCTAGATCCTTTATATACCCTCCTAGCTATAGTTACCCCGCCTAATATAGAGGGGCGGAAAAAATAAAATCCGTACGTCGCCCTAACCTACTATAACCTAGGGATTAAAATAAGATAATATAGACGCGTACTCCCTATAACTTTTATAATATCTATATACTATAATAGATATAAAGTATTACTAAAAGCATATAAATTAAAGACTTACTTATAATAACTTATACCTAGCCTAGAATAAGAATAATATTAATAACTCCTAGCTAAATACCTATTCGGGCAATAGGGACCTTTATAGTAAAAGGGGATTTAGATAATAAGGATAATACTAGCCCTAATAAGGTCGCTTATTTATATACCCCTTATATAGGAGATTTATATAATAATAGCAAGGCTAAATGCATATATAGGCAGGGAGCCGCCTATATAACGTACTATTAGCAGCAG
The DNA here is from genome assembly GCA_001633055.2 of Ophiocordyceps polyrhachis-furcata BCC 54312. Lineage (NCBI taxonomy): Eukaryota > Fungi > Ascomycota > Sordariomycetes > Hypocreales > Ophiocordycipitaceae > Ophiocordyceps > Ophiocordyceps polyrhachis-furcata. The sequence continues at coordinate 541,793 of LKCN02000020.1, read as the reverse complement.
AGATAGTGCCTATAGGAAAGGCACCTCTTCGCTGCTAACGCATATTTGCAGCAGCTAGTTCGTAACCTATAGGAAATATTATAGGCGGGCCGAGCTATTTTAGTCCTAGCTCGAGTTTATAGCAATAATACCCCTAGGCAGTATGCTATCCTAATACTAGTATATTAGGCCTATATAGAGAGGCTATAAAATATACTAGCCGCGGCCTATCTCGCCCCTTAGCTAACTTAAAACGCGTTTACTCCCCTAGCCTTGCCTAGTAATAATAATAATAATAATAGCAATATACTAGTCCTAGCCTCTACTACTATTATAATACCCGCCTACCCTACTACCCCCTAGCGCAAAATAAACCTAGCTATAGCGGCAATATACTAGCAGTAGTAGTAGTAGTAGGGTTTAATTGCCTATAGGCTAAATAGCTTTACTACTTAGCAGGAAAAGGCCTTTTGCTATTAGGCAGATATTTAATAAGCAATCCTAGAAAACTAGGAGCAGTAGTAGGCTAATATATATTAAGCTAACGCTATAATACTCGCTGCCTTATAGGGGCTTATAGCTATATTATCTCTACTAGCGTTAGCTAGGTCTAGGCTTACGCTATCCTTTTTAGCTAATTCCTTAATATAGCTATCCCTTGCCCCCTAACGTACTACTACTATTACTATTAGTACTACGCGCGGCTATATCTACTGCAGCTTGCTTAATATACTAACCCGCGCCTATTAGACGAGTAACCTAAACCCGTAAGGTTAGCTAGCATAGCTAGAAGAGGATAAGGCAGAGGAGGCATAAAAGGAGAAGAGGGGGGAAAAGAGGATAAGGCAGACGCAGCAAGCAGTAGTAAGGGGAGGGATAATAGTATAGGAGTATATAGCTAAATATACTAGGGTTTATTATATATATATATATTACTAAACTTAGCCTTAAATTATAATAATGCTTTATAATCCTATATACTTTCTAAAGGCTCCTAGGTAAGTATTATATAGCTATACTACTTAATAAGAATAGAATAGCATAAGGGTAAGTTCGCTAATTACTAACCCCGAGTATTTTTAGTAGCGAGTACTTCCTTAACCTCCTACTTATTAAGGGATAGGTTATTATTAGATAAATAGAAAGCAGGGTCTAGCTAGGAGTTAGTATATAACTATAAGGATAATAAGTCTAATATAGCGCGTTCGAGCAAGTCGATATAAAAAGTAGGGTAAATACCCTATAGCGTATTAAGCGTAATAGTTAAAAGGAATAGGATAGCAATAATATAGTATTTAGCCTAGAGATAGTCGAGCTTCCTAAAGGGATAGTTAGAGCAAATATAGCATATATCTAGCTATATAAGATTACTAACCTAGAACCTCTTAGCTAGATAATACGTAGTATTAAAAGAGTCCTACTACTACTGCTACGCCTATGCAATACTAGCTTATACTAGGTCTATCCCCTCCTTAAAGTGCTAGAGAAAAGTAATAGCATGCCCCTTAAGCAAGGCAGAGGAAGCTAATAAGGACTACTCGATCTTAATTAAAGGAATATTAAACCTATATAAGAGGCGATTTAGGCTAAGCCTAGTAACTAATAACTCGTAGTTATTTAACGCAAGCTAGTAAGTAGGGAGGTAATCTAGCTAATCTAACTAAGAAAAAGCTACTATATAGTAGAGGATAGCCTATACCTCCTAGTTAGTACGCTCTATACTACTATTTATCTATAGGTAATAGGATATAGATAGGAGCTGCTAGACCCTAATAAGATAGCAGAGTTTAGACTAAAAACTCCTAGTCTAATTCGAACTATAATCCGAAATTAACTATGCAGGAAAGCTATAGAAGCGCTACTAGGTAGAAATAAAATAACGCGTATAAGCTTTAGCGTCTATAGATATTATAGCTTTAAGCTAAACGTACTTAGAAAGCTAGTTTATAATAACTATAAGGAAACGCAGGGAGTTAGGAGAGTTAGCTAGGAGGTTAGTTATAAAATTAATCGAGATTATAGACTAGAAATAGTTAGCAATAAGGAGGGGTTAAAAAAGGCCCTAATAATAGTAATAGCAGAGGTAATCCCTATAGTAATAATAATTACGTATAAAACGCGTAATATCCTTAAATATCCCCTCTTAGTAAAAATCGCGTTAGAGGAGTTAAAACGTAATATTCTTCCTAGGGTAGCTAGCAAGAAGCAAGTTATAAACGCGCTAGATTAAGGATATAGTAAAAGGTTCCTAGCAGGGGACCTAGAGATAGCTATAGAATTATAGGAAGCTAGTAGCAAAGATAGTATAATCTGCTACTTATTTATAAGTATAGGCCTTAGGAGGAAACTTTCTTACTACTAAGCATAACGTATCGAGGCAAATAGTATAAAACGAGTCGTACTATAAAGCAGAACGCTATAACTCCTATAAGTATATATTAGGGAAAGGGGTAGGGGAATTAGTAATATTAAGGATAGGAATAGAAGCTACTAATAGGGAGGGAGGATAGTCCGGCGAGGAGTCTATTATAGGAGGCAGAGAAGGAACCCTAGATACAGGCTAGCAAGGAATATATGCCTGCTAGCAAGGAACGCTTGCCTATAGCAGAGCTATCTAAAAAGCATGAATCGAGAGAGGCTATATAATCCGGCTAAAATAAGAGGGCGTATTATAGCACTCCTAATCGCGCTAGGAAAAAGTATTAGGACGCGCTGCCTATAAGCTAGGGCAGTAATAAAAGTAGAAGTTAAATAAAGATAATATCTTAGCCTACTATGCCTAACGTTCTAATATCTCCTTAGGGGTAGTAAAGTACTTAAGGGCCTTATAGTCTATAAGGATTATAAAAAGCTTAGCTATACTACGTAGCTTAGCTAACTAGGCCTTAAGGCAGATAATAATAGCAAGGAGCTCCTTATTATAGATAGTATAATTCCTCTCTATAGGTTAAAGCTTTTAGGAAAAGTACGCAATAGGGTAGAGGATTTAATCCTTCCCTATCTATAATAAGCAGCTACTAAGAGCCTTACTAGAGTAGTCCGTTTTAATAACTATTAGCTAGCAAGGATCCTACTATGCTAGGACTAGATAAGTAATAAACGCGGCTTTAAGATAGTTAAAGGCTGCCTAGTACTTAGCTATCTACTAGAAGGGCACGTTATAACGAGTTAGATTAATAAGAGGGGCTATAATATATAAGAAGCAAGGGATAAAGTCGTAATAGAAGTTCGCAAAGCTAAGGAAACTATAGATACCTCGAATACAGGAAGGCGCCTCCTAGTTACGTATTATAGCTACTTTATCCGGGTTAGGACGTATTTCGCGGCTAGCGTATATAATAAATCCTAGGTACTAAACCTCCTTAACTATAAAAGCGCACTTATCGATATCTAGAAATAAACCCGTAGCCTATAACTTATCTATAATAGCCTAGACCTTACCCTAGTAGTTAGTACGCAATCCCCTAGAATAGATTAAAATATTATCGAGATACGCTATATTAAAGTCGCCTAGGGACGTGCCTAACGCGTTATTAATATATTACTAAAAAGAAGCAGGCGCTCTAGCAAGGCTAAAGGGGCAAATAAGCTACTTAAAAAGCCTAAACTAGGTATAAAACGCAGTTAGGTATTTATTACCCTCTATAATACGCAGCTTATAAAAGGCAGCGCGGATATCTAACTTTATAAACTAATAGGCGCTAGAAAGGCTGCGTAACGTCTCCTTAATTAAGGGAAGCAAGTAGCAATCCTGCTCTATAACTTAGTTTAAAGCGCGATAATTAATATAGAAATGCTAGCTACCCCTAGGCTTTTTAGTAAAAAGGATAGGAGCGGCCGCTAATAATAAGCTTGCGCAAATCTACCCCTTATCTATTAGGTTAGTAATTTGCTAGCAAACCTCGAGAAAGTATTCCTATAGCATATTATATAAAGGGCCCTATAGGAAAGCAGGCGAGGAACTATCCGGGTTATAACGCAGGCAAATATAGTAATCCTAGCTGCTATAGTAAGGTAGCAGGGCGCTAGCCTTTTCCTTGCTAAAGAGGTTAGCAAAGTTAGAGACTTTAGATAGGAGGGAAATTATAGGGGGCGCTTTAGGAATAGGGGTAATACGGAGCGCTAATAAGATCTCGCGCAGGCTAGTCGCAAGGAACTAGAAACCCTTAGGATAATAGGTCTCCTAGCAAATAAGGCTAGTAAAAGTAGAGCCTATAATAGCAACTATAGGGTTAGAAACCTAGCAGGCAGTGCTACTATAAATAACTAGGTTATCTACGGAATATATAATTAACTCGCGCCTACTAGCGCAGACTAATACGTTATAACGCGTAAGCTATAGGGTGCTAAGAATAAATTCCTGCATTAGCCTAGGGATTAGGTATGCAATAATAGGCATAAGCTACTTATTAATATTAGTAATAAAACGTATAATATCCTAAATTAATAACGTCTCCTTAAAATAACTATTTTAATCTCGACTAATTAAAATAGCCGTCTAAACTATACGCAGCTAGGGAAGACGTACTCTCTTAAGCTAGTAACGTTAAACTAGCAATTCGCTTATAGCAGCGTAGCAATTATAGCTATAGTCTGCCTACGCGTTAATAAAAGTAGTAGAGTTTATAAGTATAGGAAAAAAAAAGGGCGTAGTATCTATATCCCTCTTAATTTCCTTAAATTATACTACTAAACTACTATTAATATCCTTAACGCAACTACTTGCCCCTAGCAAGAGACTTATTATAGGGGCAGTATATTTCCCGCCTAGCCTAGAGAAGTATTAGAAGCATCTACTATATCTATAAAACGCATGCGTAACGTAGATAGGCAACGCGCTAGATAGAGGTTATAGGACTTTAGGAAGTACCTAGGGATACTATAGCAAAGGCATATACTATCGACGCAGCGCTACTTAATTATATTTAAGCTAACTTACGTTGCTTAGCAGCAGGTATTAGACTATTATAGATAGCGGGTAGCAGGTTAAGAGGAAGTGCCCGCGCTATAGATATCCGTTATTAGGGTATTAGGGCGTAGACGCGTCTAGCTAGCTAGAGGAGCCCTTTTAGCGTCGGAATAAGCCTTAAGGCAGAAGGCTTCGATATTAATAGCAATAGACCTAATACGCGTTACTGCCCTAGCGTAGTTATTATAAGGGATATTACGCCTAATATAATATTAATATAACTTAAAGGAAAAGGAGTAATAAAGGCATTAGACCTTAATAACCTTATTCTATAAAGCCCTACCTAATAGGGATAACTTAGCCTTAAATCGAATAAGAAAATCCGAAAAGGACTTAGTAGGGCGCTATATAAGTTTCTCTAGCTCTGCTATAGCCGTCTGCTAATAGTAGGGGTCCGTAAAAACGCTATCGAGGTAGTTAAGAAAATACTCTATATTATATCTATATTCCTCCCCTTACTCGAAGAAAGGGGCTACCTTAGCCTATATAGATAGCGCAAAGTACTAGTATAAAAACACCTACTAGTTATAGGCAGTACTAATAAACTCCTAGTTAGCAACGAGCTTATACGCTATAAGGGAGCGCTACGCTAGGAATAATATCTTATCTCCGTCGAATAGCAATCTAGGCGGTAGCGGCTTATACTTAGGCCGGCTCGACTGCGCTATTACCTATTGCTCTAACCGCAGTATAGCATCCTGCTACTGCAAAATAATTTATTAAAGCTTAGCTACCTATTAAGATAATTAAAGGTATATATTAGGGTCCGCTATAGTAGAAAAAAAAAGCAAAAAGGGAATTAATCTTTATTATTTATAAGGGTCTGGCCTAGTACTGCTGCAGAATAGCGACTAAAATAGTAATAATAAAGATAAAGAAAAAGAAAGGAAGGATATAATATATAGTAGGGGGGTAGGGCTATATGCGCGCGGCCCGTACGCGTAGATAAGTTATCCTCGCATAGTATAACAAGATCCGGGCAAAGCCCGGATCCTTTACAGGGATCTCTATATACTAGTATGTATAGATATTATATGTTTATTAGAATTAGGGACGCAACTACGGAATACGGAATAACCTGTTTCCGCATAAGCCCCTTTTTATAACTAACTCGGCGATTATTATAGTTATAATATACGTAAACCCCTTTCTGCTAGATATTTAATATTATCCCCGTTATAGTGCATATTACCCCTTTTTGTATAAGTATTATGCCCCTTTAGATAGGAGATAGGAGTATAATAAGGGCAGTATAAAAAGGAAAGTAAATTACCCCTAAACTTAGCATAATAAGCATATAATATTATAATAAGTTTATACTAAGATTATAGCAATAATAGTTTAAAGGAAAAAGAGGGTAGCTATATATTTAGATAATATAGAGTTTAGGATAATTATATATTACCTTTAGTTTAACTTAGATACCTATAAGACTTTATATATATTTTATTTTCCTCTTTAATAAAAGAAAAAAAGAGATAAATATAAGCAGATATTAATAGATTAAAGACCTAAGCTAACTTAAGCAGAGTCCTCTTTTATATTATACTAATATATATTAATACCCTACTTATACTAATTAGTATTACTATTAGCTATTAATATAAGTCCTACGTCTAATAATATATAGATTAGCTAGACTAGGTTGCCTATTTCTAAGCTAAGAAAGCTAATAGACTTTTTAGATATAAATAGACTCCTAGAGTTCGCAGTTTTAACTATCTAGGAACTTACTACTATATTAACTATTTAGAGGAGTAATATTAAGACTAAGGAGGGACGGACTCCTATAGCCTGTAGTTTTAATCCCTTAGAAACCTATTTTAATACTAGATAAAAGCACCTATAAAATTAATACGAATTCTTATTAATAATAACTAAGATATTAGTAGAAATTACTATAGAAGGTAATTGCTAATAACCCTAGAATACTAAATTCGCTTAGGAGATTATATAGATTAACCTCTAGGATCTTAAAAGAAAGATAAAAAACGCTTTAATTAAATAAATCGAAAACTAGGATAAACTTATCCTAAATTTATACTAAGATCTAACTAATATTGAACTCTAGATCTTATATTTTATAAAATTATATAGGAGCTCTAGTACTTTTCTCCTTAAGGATTTTTAAAATGCCTTTAAAGGCTAGGATAAAAATATCTAGGAATTAGCGGATCCTAGAGTAATAAAATTGCTAAAAAGTTTCCTTAGAAGCAGAGGATTCTTTCTAGGACCTAGAAATATAAGAATAGGACCCCTTTTTATATAGATCCTAAACTAGGAATAACTTAAGCAATAGCCGCTCTTAATATATTAATAGGCATAATTTAAAGAAGGCACCTAACTGCCTTACTATGCCTTTCTATAAGGGATATAATAACCTCTAACTAGAAACTCCCTAAATTTGAATCTATTTTAATTACTAACTAGAGGGCGAAAGCTACTAATTTAGAACTTTTTACTACTATATTAAAGAGAACCTTTACTTATCCCTTATATAAACCCCTAAATAACTCTATTTATAGAACCTATAATAGATAAGGATATTCCCTAAGGATAAACTTAATATCTAATATTATATCGATTCTAAAACCTACTTATATAGGATATAGCCTTTTTAGAACCTAACTAGAATAATATAAGAACTCTATAAGAAATCGCTTCGAATTTAATCTAAATTCGGGAAAAGCCTAAAATAATCCTATTTAAATTTTATATTAAGTTACCCCTAAAATCGACTCCTAACTTGCCTATCGATAATAATATTATAACTAAATTTACTAAAATCTAGGATAAGATAAAGAACTTTATAAGGAAACTATATAATTTGCTTAATAATATTATCTATTTATTTTTTAATATTTATTTTTTATTAAAGATTACCCCTAGATACTTCTATTTAATTTTCCCTTATATTTAGACTAGTTGCGTATAGTAGTACTTTATAGATTATATTAAATAATATAATACCTTCGAGACGTAATATAACTAACTTAAGAAATACTTTAAGTCGGATATTAATTACGCGTACTACTTTACTAACTAGATATTAACCTTATTTATATTTATTTGCAGGGCGAATTTAGAACTATCCCTATATAAGGTTCTCTAGAAACTATTCGATAAACTAGAGCTATATTAATAAGCCCTTAGCAAGGGGTATAAAGGAAATACTCCCTTACGCATAATAATTATTAATATATACCGAGGAGTACTAGAACTTAAGTTTGCGTTATTCTAACCTGCTAAGGATACTAAGAACTTATAAGCTAATTTGCAATCTATACTAGAAATATTAATTATAAAGAATAAAGCTAAATAGATATTATAATAGAGCGTAATTTATTATTTAGACTATAGATATTAGAATAATATATAAAATCGGTTAAAAGATAGTTCGAGAATAACCTAAGTCTAATCCGATTTTAGACTAAATAAGAATTAGACTCGATAGTATTTTATATATAGTAAAGTTAGTTACTAGTTAACTAAATATCCGCCTAAAGAATAAAAGCAGGTAAAGACCTCGTATATAGTATACTGCGAATTTTTAAATAATAGCCCTTAGGACTTTATAGCCTATATTATAGTATTCGAAGGACTTAAATTATATAATAAAGAATAGTATATAATTAATAATAACCCTAAGGATATTTTAAAGTAATAAGAAGCCTCTTAGTTCCTTTCTATATTAGTATTTATATACCTTTTTACTAGATACGACCTAAAATTAGACATAATAGAACCTATACTAGCTTTATAATTTTTTCTCGAGGATCGATATTCCTAATAGTCTTTTTAGGAATTATAATTAATACTAGTACTATATAGATTTCGACTACTAGACGAAATTAGGTTAAAGCCCTATAGAAAATAATATTATATCTTATAGTTAATAAAGCATCTACTAGCACTAATTCTATTAAATTTAGCAAAGGATAAAGTATACTTACTCTTAGTAATATAACTATTAAAACTCTATTTAGAAATATTACTTTTTACGTTCTTACTTTGCTTACCCTTTTTCTTCTTTTTTTAGCAAATATAGATTGCTTAAAAATTTTCTTCCGGAATATAATAAACGAGCTTATTAGCTAGGATAAAGTACTACTAGTTATTTGCAAATAGGGGCACCCTTAGTTCTTCCTTTAACTAGAAGACGCTGCGATTTTATTTCTAACTAAATTTAAAATTAGGATAATTTACTGCTAATTTAGATACCCTATAGTATAATAATTATACTAACTTCTATCTAGAGCTAGATATAAAATACTAATAACTACTCTTAAAAGTATTTCGAAATTCTGCTAATATTATTAGTTATATAGCAAGGCACCTAGCTAATTTAAGTTTACGCTTTATAATAATAAAGAGTTTAATTTCGAGATTATTATAAACGTTATATACCTAAGTAGAAAACTAGTTCTTTACGTTATTAACGCTATAATATCTTTTTAGGCTGCTTAATTCCTGCGTTTAATATCTACTAAGGATACCTAGGAAGCCTTAAGGATAATATAGATCGATACGTACTTAGGACCCCTAGATTCGCTCTAATATAATATAAGTATAAACTTTTTATCTAAAAAATTCTAGAATAAATTAAGATAAATAGGAATTACCTGCTAGCAAGTACTAGTAGAAGCGTATTAGTCTATAGGGAAGGTTAAAAGATACTATACCCCTTTTTGCTAGGCATATAAGATCCTTAGCACTAAAATCGGAGCAATAACAGGACGAGATTCTATTTTCTAGATAGCAGTTAAAGCTATAAATAATACTACTAGCCCGGATAGATTAGTTCTAACCCTCCTTATTTTTAATATATATTTAAGGATTACTTAGGATTCTCTATTATTAAAAACTACTCGAGAATAGGCTAAAGCTATTTAGAAAGCAATAATAAGTCTTCGAGAAATTATAGTATCTTAATAACTAAAAGAGGCGCTATTTACTAGGAATAGCCCTAATATAATAACGCTCTTTTAACTCTTATTATAAAGCTAGGTTAAGGTTTAGAGAAAAAAGGACAGCTAGACTAGTCCTTTTACCCTTAAGGCTATCGATAGCTACGATATTATAATTTAGTCCTCGACTAGTCTCTAGGTCTTTTAGGTAATATATATATAGCCTTACTTTTCGGATAATACCTAACTAAAGGATGCCTAGAAATAGGATAAAAATAACCTAAAACCTGCTATTAGAAGGAGGTCGTTGGGAAGGAGGCAAAGAGGGGAGGAAAAAGGGGTAAGGAGGAAAGGATAGAGGGGAGATTATTACTATTATTCTTATATTATTGCTATAGAGCTAGAGAGAGAGATATAAAAAGAGAGAATAAGACGAACAAACCTTTAATTATAACCCTACGAACGAGTCTACAAACGAATCCCGATTTAAGACCTATAAACGCTAAAAGGTTTTTATAGTAATAAGACTAGGATTTAGCGCGTCGTTATACGGGCTAGGATTTAATAATCGGTTATATAGTCGCAATACGATTTAGTCCTAAGGGATTAAGGAATAGTAATACGAGGAGAGACTTGCTAGATTAGGAAGTCGACTAGATTCTAATTAGGTTAAGCGGGTGCTTCCCGACTAGATTAGGAAGTCGACTAGATTCTAATTAGGTTAAGCAGGTGCTTCCCGATTAGTTCCGTTTAAGTAGGTTTAGCAGGTTGCTGCCTATTATAGTAAGAAGTAGGACGATGCCCTACCTTAGTTAACGAGGGAAGGTAAGACGGTATTAGCGAAACAGGAGAGGGGAGCCTACCTTTACGGGTATAGGAGACTTCCCTCTTTTATCTTTTATTATTATCGCAAAAAGTAGTTAAGGTAAGCAAGGAAGAGGAATATTAAGGTAAGATTTAAAGCTTCTAGAGAAGTTTGCATAGAAGAATACTATACGTTATCTCCTAGATTACGAAAAAGGAAGCTAGAATATCCTTAACGTCGGACTATAAGAGAGCTATCTAGCAGATCTAAAAGCGTATATACCCTAGGGATATTAGAGATATAAGTTCTATATAAAGTCTCCTAGCCCTAGATAGATAATAAACGTTTTATTAATATAGCGTTGGCTTTACTATTAGGACTTAAGCTATTTGCAGGATATCTAAAGGATATCTCGGCTAAGAGGTACCTTAATTAGTATAACGCTAATATAGCATTAGTAGGCATTACGGGGACGGCTTATAATATAGTTATTCGAGAAATTTTCTCCTCTAGCCTGCATAGTAAGGCGGCTAAATAGTATAATAAGTTAGACGATAAGGATATTACTTAGTCGGATTTAACGGCCTTGTTTTTAGCTAAGTTTAAAGAAATTAACCCTATCTTAGAGAGTACGCTTATCGCAGAAGCGTACGAATTTAGTCGGGAATAAGGTAAGACGTTAGTAGCGTACGCTAAAAGGGCTAAAGGTTTATATAGGAGGGTAAGATTAGAGACTCGATATATTCTCCTTACTAACTTCCTTAACTAAATAACCTAAGGGGCGGACTAAGATAAATAGTATAAAAGGGCTATTATCGAACGTTTATATATTAATAGCAAATAGAAATCGTCTATAGCAGCAACTAATTTAACTTAGACTAATATCCGGATAACTATATTTAACCTCCAGGATATAGTATTAGAAAAGATCGAGAGAGATATAAATAGTATACTAGCTATTAAGATAGACCCTTAGAGGGTTATAGCTATATGTTCGTTAGAACTAGGAACTCAACTACGGAAGGCGGAATAACCTGTTTCCGCATAAGCCCCTTTCTCCTAACTAACTCGGCGATAGTTATAGTCACGATACACGCAAACCCCTTTCTGCTAGATATTCTATATTATCCCTATTATAGTGCATATTACCCCTTTCCGCATAAGTATCGTGCCCCTTTAGATAGGAGATAGGAGCATAATAAGGGCAGTATAGAAAGAAAAGTAGAATACCCCTAAACTTAGTATAATAAGCATACGAGATTATAATAAGTTTATACTAAAATCGTAGCGATAATAGTTTAAAGGAGAAAAAGGGCGGCTATATATTTAGATTATACGGAGTTTAGGATAATTATATATTACCTCTAGTTTAACCTAGATGCCTTTAAGATTATATATATATTTCGTCTTTTTCTTTAATAGAGGAAGAAAAAGGAGATAGATATAAGCAGATATTAATAGATTAAGGACCTAAGCTAACTTAAGCAGAGTCCTCTTTTATATTATACTAATATATATTAATACCCTACTTATACTAATTAGTATTACTATTAGCTATTAATATAAGTCCTATATCTAATAATATATAGATTAGCTAGACTAGGTTGCCTATTTCTAAGCCGAGAAAGCTAATAGACTTTTTAGATATAAATAGACTCCTAGAGTTCGCGGTTTTAACTATCTAGGAACTTGCAACTATATTAACTATTCGGAGGAGCAATATCGAGATTAAGGAGGAATAGACTCCTATAGCCTATAGTTTTAATCCCTTAGAAATCTATCTCGATACTAGATAAAAATACCCGTAAAATCGATACGAATTCTCGTTAATAATAACTAGGATATTAGCAGAAATTACTATAGAAGGTAATCGATAATAACCCTAGAATACTAAGTTCGCTTAGGAGATTATATAAATTAACCTCTAGGATTTTATAAAAAAGACTAAAAACGCTTTAATTAAATAAATCGAAAACTAAGATAAACCTATCCCGAATTTATACTAAGATCTAACTAATATCGAACTCTAGATCTTGCATTTTGTAAAATTATCTAGGAGCTCTAGCACTTTTCTCCTTAAAGATTTTTAGGATGCTTTCGAAAGCTAGGATAAAAATATCTAGGAATTAGCGGATCCTAGAGTAACGAAATTGCTAAAAAGTTTCCTTAGAGGCAGAGGATTCTTTCTAGGACCTAGGAATATAAGAATAGGACCCCTTTTCGTGCGAATCCTAAACTAGGAATAGCTTAAATAATAGCCGCTTTTAATATACTAATAAGCGTAATTCGAAAAAGGCACCCGACTGCCTTACTATGCCCTTCTATAGGGGATATAATAACCTCTAACTAGAAACTCCCTAAATTCGAACCTATCCTAATCGCTAACTAAAGGGCAAACGCTACTAATTTAGAACCTTTTACTACTATATCTAAGAGAACCTTTACCTATCCCCTAAATAAACCCCTAAATAATTCTATATATAGAACTTATAATAGATAAGGATATTCCCTAAGGACGAACTTAATATCTAATAATATATCGATTCTAAAACCTACTTATGCAAGATATAACCCTTCCGGAATATAACTAGAATAATACACAAACTCTATAGGAAATCGCTTCGAATTTAGTCTAAATTCGGGAAAAGCCTAAAATAATCCTATTTAAATTTTATATTAAGTTACCCTTAAAATCGACTCCTAACTTGCCTATTAATAATAATATTATAACTAAATTTACTAAAGTCTAGGATAAGATAAAGAACTTTACGGGAAAACCCTATAATTTGCTTAATAATATTATCTATTTATTTTTTAATATTTATTTTTTATTAAAGATTGCCTCTAGATACTTCTATTTAATTTTCCCTCGTATTTAGACTAGTCGAGCATAATAATACTTTATAGATTATATTAAGTAGCATAATACTTTTAAAGCGTAATATAACTAACTTAAGAAATATTTCGAGTCGGATATTAATTACGCGTATTACTTTACTAACTAGATATCGACTATATTTTAATCTATTCGTAGGACGAATTTGGAACTATCCCTATATAAGGTTCTCTAGAAACTATTCGATAAATTAGAGTTATATTAATAAGCACTTGGAAAGGGATATAAAGGAGATACTCCCTTGCGTATAATAATTATTAACGCATGCTAAGGAGTACTAGAACTTAAGTTTGCGTTATTTCGACTAGCTAAGGATATTAAGAACTTACGCGCAGACTTATAATCCGTACTAGAAATATCGATTGCAAAGAATAAAGCCGAATAGATATCCTAATAAAGCGCAATTTATTACCTCGACTAAAAGTATTAGAATAATATATAAAATCGATCTAAAGATAGTTCGAGAATAACCCGAGTCTAATCCGATTTCCGACTAAATAAGAACTAGACTCGAAAATATTTTATATATAGCAAGGTTAGTTGCTAGTTAACTAAATACCCGCCTAAAGAATAAAAGCAGGCAAAGACCGCTTATATAGCATATTGCGAATTTTTAGATAACGGCCTTTAGGACTTCGCAGCCTATATTACTATATTTAAAGGACTTAAGTTATATAACGAAGAATAGCATATAATTAATAATAACCCTAAGGATATTTTAAAGCAATAAAAAGCCTCTTAATTCCTTTCTACGTTAGCATTTATATACCTTCTTACTAGATACGACCCGAAATTAGACGTAACGGAACTTATGCTAGCTTTATAATTCCTTCTTAAAAATCAATATTCCTAATAGTCTTTTTAGGGAATTATAATCGATACTAGTACTATATAGATTTCGACTGCTAGACGAAATTAGGTTAAAGCCTTATAGAAAATAATACTATATCTTATAGTTAATAAAGCATCTGCTAGCATAAATTCTATTAAATTTAGCAAAGGATAAAGTATACTTATACTTAGTAATATAACTATTAAAACTCTATTCGGTAATATTACCTTTTACGTTCTTACTTCGCCTACCCTTTTTCTTCTTTCTTTAGCAGATATAGATTGCTTAAAGATTTTCTTCTAAAATATAATAAACGAGCTTATTAGCTAGGATAAAGTGCTGCCTATTATTCGTAAATAGGGGCACCCTTAGTTCTTCCTTTAACTAGAAAACGCCGCGATTTCGTTCCTAACTAAATCCGAAATTAGGATAATCTACCGCTAATTTAGACACCCTATAGCGCGAAGATTATACTAACTTCTATCTAGAGCCGGATATAAAACGCTAATAACTACTCTCGAGAGCATCTTGAAGTTCTGCTAATATTATTAGTTATATAGCAAGGCACCTAGCCGATTTAAGTTCACGCTTTATAACAATAAAGAGTTTAATTTCGAGATTATTATAGACGTTATATACCTAAGTGGAAAACTAGTCCTTTATATTATCGACGCTATAATATCCTTTTAGGCCGCCCGATTCCTAAAATCAATATCTACTAAAGATACCTAGAAAGCCTTATAGATAATATAGATCGATACGTACTTAGGACCCCCGGATTTGCTCTAATATAATATAGGAACGAACTTTTTATCTAAGGAATTCTAGAATAAATCTAGATAAATAGGAATTACCTGCTAGCAAGTACTAGTAGAAGCGCATTAGTCTATAGGGAAAGTCGAAAAATACTATGCCCCCCTTTATAGGGTATATAAAATCCTTAGCAATAAAATTAGAGCGATAATAAGATAAGATTCTATTCTCTAGATAGCGGTTAAAGCTATAAATAATACTGCTAGCCTAGATAGATTAGTTCTAATACTGCTTGTTTTTAGTGCATATCTAAGGATTATTTAGGATTTACTACTATCGAAAACCACGCGCGAATAAGCTAAAGCCGTTTAGAAAGCTATAATAACTCTTTGCGAACTTATAGCATTTCGATAACTAAAAGAAGCGCTATCTACTAGGAATAGCCCCGATATAATAACGCTCTTTTAACTACTATTGCAAAGCTAGGTTAAAGTCTAGAGAGAAAAGGACGGCTAGACTAGTCCTTTTACCCTTAAGGCTATCGATAGCTATAACGTTATAATCCAGTCCCCGACTAGTCTTAAGGTATTTCGGTTAATATATATATAGCCTTATTTTTTAAATAATCCCTAACTAAAGGCTGCCTGGGAATAGGATAAAAACGACCCGCAACCTGCCTAAATATAGACCTAGCCCTTATAGCGTTTAGAAGTTCACCTGCTATAGTTATTAATAACTTCGACCTAATTTATATCTAAGAAAGAATAGGACGACTTTGCGCTCTCTTTTCGTTTTCGTACTAATAGCAGGATTATAACCCCTAGACCCCTATTTAAAGCGTTAGACTAAAAGGAGATTATAGACCTTATAGGCTAAGGTATTTTCTCTTTTAAATAGTTCGATCCTACCTAGCATAAAGGAGTTCGGATTTTTCATGCTAGGCTTATCCAAGAAGTTAAGGATAAAATAACTAATTACTTATATAAAAAATTATAACTAATTATTATAGGATATAATAATAATAGAAAGAAGGAGATCCTTACCTAATCTCCTACGATCTAAAGGGTTAGCTAATAGTTGCTTTTAGCTCTAGCCCCTATATATATTGCTTAGGGGATAAAGTTATGCCTTTGCAATATTACCTAAGCTTACCTGTAATCCTAATCGATACTAGAATAAATAATACTTATAAGCCTTCTAAAGGAACTCTAGGATAAGTACCCTCTATAGACGATTATCCGCGTTATTAAGCCGTTATATAGTATTGCCGAGTCTAGTATTTATTAGTTCTGCACCTATTTTAAGCATTATATTTAATAGCTTTATATACAGCCCTCGATATTTAATAACTGCCTTCTCCTCTCGTATTCTAGCCGTATTTATTTTAGTCTTATTAGGATGCAAACCGATAATACGATTATTCTTAGCACTAATTCTTTCTATAAAAGAGAAGAAGCCGAACTAAATTCCGCCCGAATTCGCTCTAAACCCTAGGTAAACTTAACCCCTAGCAGCGTAACGGATTTTAATAGTTCGCAGTTATATCTTATATTAAATTCGCTAGCGATTTAATAAAAAGGCTAGGCTGCTAAGATTAAAGTTATCGATTATTCCTAGCCTGATTTTGCTTAAAGCTACCTCGAATAACGTACGCGAGGAGGCTATATTGCGTCCGTTTGCTAACTAGAGGCTGCGTTCGACCTATCTATTGCTGCCTAGCAATACTAACCTACTAAGGAAGACTACTAGAGGATTAATAAGCGGCTATAATAGCAAAAGGATAATTAGTAGCGCGGGTTAATATATATCCCTTTAGACCTTTTAGTACTTAAATTATTTATTTTTATAGATAGATTACTTGCAAATAATAACGACTTATCCTTGCAGATTAGATATATTATTATCCTAGGCAATAAAGATAGGATAGCAAATAAATTCGTACTAAAAGGAAATATCGTTTATTAGAGTTCTACGAAATGCAAGAGGATTACCTAGAGTATCCTTGCCTTAGAAATATATAGTATATTATTAGGATTCGATATTAGGATCTCCCTAGCAATAATACTAAATTGTATTATAGCCGAGCTAGGATTAGCCCGAGTTCCTATTATATTATATACGGATTCTTTCTCGCTATATAAGTGCTTTATTAAGCTTAGAATAATAAAAGAGAAACGACTTATAATCGATATTATATCTATCCGAGAATTATATAAAGGGCAAGAGATCGATAAAATCTAATAGATTGCGGGAAAGGATAATCCCGCTAATACTATAATAAAAGCGACCCTAAATAAGACGCTAGAACGTCTTATAGATATAAATAAGGCTACTATCTCGCTAGAGGGATTTATAACAAGGAAGGAGGTAAACTAGCATAATATTAGTTCGAATCCGAATAAGATTTAATCCGATAAAGAAAGAACTGCTAGTATATATTCGTTAGAACTAGGAACTTAACTATAGAAGGCGGAATAACTTGTTTTTATATAAGCCCCTTTCTCCTAACTAACTCGGCGATAGTTATAGTTATAATATACGCAAACCCCTTTCTGCTAGATATTCTATATTATCCCTATTATAGTGTATATTACCCCTTTCTATATAAGTATCGTGCCCCTTTAGATAGGAGATAGGAGCATAATAGGGGCAGTATAGAAAGGAAAGTAGAATACCCCTAAACTTAGCATAATAAGCATACGAGATTATAATAAGTTTATACTAAGATTATAGTAATAACGGTTTAAAGGAGAAAGGGGGCAGCTATATATTTAGATTATATAGAGTTTAGGATAATTATATATTACCTCTAGTTTAACCTAGATGCCTTTAAGATTGTGTATATATTTCGTCTTCCTCTCTAATAGAGGAAGAAAAGGGAGATAGATATAAGCAGATATTAATAGATTAAGGACCTAAGCTAACTTAAGCAGAGTCCTCTCTTGTGTTATACTAATATATATTAATGCCCTACCTATAATAGCAAAGCAGCAGGAGACGATAACGAAAATAGCTAAACTAATAGAATAGTCTAATACTATAGTTGCAGCTAAATTAAGTAAATACTAGCAATTAGGCAACTATAATATTAGTAGGTATTTAGCTATATAGGGGATATCTAGCCCGTCTAGCCTAGGTTAGCAAGGCAACTAGAACCTAGGACGCTAGGGCTAACTACTGCCGTTATAATAGTCGCGTGCTCCTAGACTACTAGGTATAGGACTTTATTACTAACCTCTAAACCCGGATCTATAGTTTTGTTTTAAGTATAGTAAGTAGGGTTATATAGGATAAAACTATCCGTTAACTGCACTATTTAATAGGGAGGCCTTTTAGGAAAGAAAGGCTTATTAGGAATAGAACTCCGAGGAGATAAAGGAAGAGCGCTATTAATAGTTAAGATAAGGCTCCGGCCTAATAGCTAAGAGCCTTACTATTATTAGACCTAACGCTAATATAAGACCTCTAATAGGATATATAGCAAAGCTATAGACGCTAGTTGCGAAGAAAATTAAAGTAAAAGGACTTAATTTAACTATAACTAATAATACTAATAATATTGCCTACGCAAATACTACCTAATAACTAGATAACTAGCTACCTCGTTGCAGTAAAAAGGCACTTGCAGGTTAACTAATACAGGGTTATATTATTAAACCGCGCCCTAGGGTAATATTTAACCTTAATAATATAGACGAATTGCAAAGAGAGGAATTAGAATAGGAGGTTCGAGGTTATTTAGTATAGCTAGATAATAATACAGGCAAAGGCCTAGCTCTAAGGGATACTCCGACTCTAACTCCGAGAAATGCTTCCCTAAATATTAGTAAGCTAAACGAAGAGGGACCTAAACTAATAAAAAAACGCTACGAATTAGAGAAAATAAGGGCAACTAAGGAATATAACGTCCTATTATTCGAATTAGGCGAATAGTTAAAGGATACCCTAGTAACTCTAAGTATCCTTTAATTGCTTTAAGTAGCGCTATCTATTTAAGCCTAACTTAATCGTTTAATATAGTATTAATAAAGGATTAAATCCGCTAAAAGCAAAGAAGTAGTAGCAAACCTAATTTAACTATTCGAATCGGAATTAATAGGTAAAAAAGAGGGGGACCTACTAGCTAATATCTTATCTTGCAAAGCGGCGGCCTAAGTAGTATAGAGAGATATAGTATAACTAGCGGAAGCAGTTCTATCTACTCTAGGTTATATCGAGGGCTATATAGAAGGATACTAGTATACGGCTATTATGCTAGATAGAGGTTTTACTATTAACTTAGCAAACGAAGCCTTTATAGCTAAAAATAGCCTGCTAGTTATTTAACTATCTTAACTAGGAGTTATTCGAATAGCTAATAATAAGCTTGCTATTATTAAAAGGGTTATATACTTAAGAGTTATAGTAGCAGGTATACTAGCTAATATAAAGGCTTATATTCTAGGTAGCTATAATAATTAGGATATCCTGCTAGGACGAGTTTAGCTAAGGCGTATTAAAGCAATCGAATATTATACTAAGGAATAGTTAGAGATAACTAGACTAGAGGGCATACTATAAATCGTATTAATTTTCCCGGCTCCTAATCTGTTTAAGCTAGATAGTAAGACGCCTTGCGTACTGAAATATCCGAAACTGGCTATTAAAGATAATAATAAGATCGTCTTTGTAGAAGATAATAGACCTATTCTAGAGGAAGTAGAAGATATCTTATTAGCTATTGCAAAGCAACTAGCTTCCTAAGTAGGTAATTTACTAAAAAACTAATAGCTGCCTCCCGAAAGGGGCAATTAAAGGGGCAGTAAAAGATAGTAAGGAATAGGAGAGATATAGTATTATAGCCTTAAATCGAAAGAAGAATAGCGATTTTAGTTGCTTAATAACTAAAGGCAGTGCCTTTAGAGTTAATATAGAAAAAGGCTTATAAAGTTATAGGACTAGAGTAGCAAATAGAGGTAATAGAATAGACGAATAGACGATTGCTTAAGTATCTAAAATAACTACTAGGAGTAGAGGAGTTGCTTTAGGAGGAGCTATCTAACTAGGAGGAAATCGATATAGCTAATAGAGAATTCGACCGAGAAATAGGTTAGGACGTTATAGACCTTCTTAAATATCCGCGATATCGACTAGACTAGGAGAAAATAGAGAAAGATAATAGATTGCAGGATAAAAAATATATAGCATATATTAAACGGGTAAGTATAGCGACTAAAGTATCTAATAGTACCTTAAGACTAATACTATATCGAGGTACTACGTTGGATCTAGTTATTCGCCCTCTATTAGAGACTCTAATAGAGAAGGTAGATAAATAGTTTAAATAAAGCTTAATTACTCTAGGAGATTGCATTATAATAAATAAATAAAAAGAACGCGTTAAAAGGTTATATTTTACTTATAAAGATTATTTTATTAGCACGCTTAAGGAGATCTAACCTACTTAGCTAATTACCTATCGCATTAAATTAAAGGAAAGGGCTACGCTAGTAGTATTTAAATAGATAAAATACAGTTAGCTAAAGCGGATTTTTGCAGGTAAGGTATTCCCGACTATAGAGGAGGCTAATATAATTAGACTAATTAGCTATAATACCGAATAGGTAGCTAGGACGTTATTTATAAAGAAGCATCTACTAGATCCTGCTATATAGAGAATTGTTTATAACTATTGGGATATTAATTAGAATACTATTAAACCGGGGTATCCTTATTATAACTTAGAAGTAGATCTAGATTAAGCTTATATTAGACGCCCTACTATTTTCTCCTAATTAGACGCATTAAATAGGTTCTAGTCGATCCTAATATAACCTAAAGACGCATACAAAACAGGGTTTATAGCGCCTAATAGAATATAGGAATATATAAATATGCCCTAAGGGTTAATAGGTGCACCCTTAATATACGCAAGATATAGGGATATTGCCTTTAGAAGGTTAGTATTAGAAGATCGAGTAAAATATCCGACTTTATTAGGATTTATAATAGCCTACCTTATATCTATATTCGTATACGTAGACGATTATAATCTTACTAGTAAAACGTTTAAGGACTATTATAACTTCCTTCGATACTAGTATTTTCTAAGGGTAGCTTAGGCACCTATTAGGTTAGCTAGAAAGAAGATAATATTGTTTAATAGTTCCGCTAAGTCTGTTAGATTCGAATTAGAGGCAGGGCGTTTTAGACTAGGAGCTAAACATTAGAAGAGATTTGCCTAGCTAGGCGAATACTTTAAATAACACCCTCTATAGAGTTAGGAAGAAGTATAAATAGTATTATAGTTAACGCTATTTTTAAGACGTTTTATTCTAGGTAGGGCAGACTAAGCCCGAATTATTAAGGAGGCCTTTTTCGAAGAAATAAATAAGATAACGCTATTAGGACATAAGTTAGTTTAGTTAGAAGCCTACTAGAGGGAGCAACTAAACTAGACCCCTAAGGCAGCGGAAGCGCTACGATTCTTATACTAGGCAGTATAGAATAATATAACGTTTAGGGCGCGTACTAATGCATAATTCTATCTAGCAATAGACGCCTCTAATATAGGTATAGGAGCAGTCCTCTATTAATTAGATAACTACCTAGACAGGACCTCTATTAGGGACTCTAATTTCTAGAGCGTTAAAATTATTATATAGATATCTTTTCGTTTAAGCAATTCCGAATAATAGTACTTAATGCCCGAAAAAGAGATATTAGCTATTATATATACTATTAGAGAGTATTAATAGATAATTAATGCCTCCCCGTATTTACTAAAAGTATATACTAACTATAAAGGCATTATCGACTCTATAACTAATATAGCTAAAATATATAGGAAGGTCGCAAGATAGATTAATATGCTATAGGAGAGGGATATTAAATATATTTACTAACCGAATACTATAAAGATTATTCGTATTGCGGACGGAATATCTTATCTATATAATAATCTAAGAAGTAATACGCTAAAAATAAAAGCCTAGTTAACTCCGTCGCTTAATACGGTAAAAGCTATGCGAATGCTAAATAGAGAACTACTAACTAGCAAAGAGGTATTATATCTCCGTGCGGCAATATTAATATAGTTAAGTAACCCGTAGTATAGTAAAATCGTTTTATTCTTAGTAGATAGTATCTAAGCTCTGCTAAATAAAAAATATTGCGGCGTTTAATAAGTAGCAATTAAATATAGGATTTAGAATAAAATCCTATATTATATCGAAGCTAATAGATATTAGGCCGAATATTATCTCTAGATAGATATGCGAATATAGTTATAATAGGCTTATAATGCATCGGGTTACTTTGCTAAAGAAAAGACTCTAGCAAACCTAAGGGGACGTTTATAGTAGCCTACTAGGAGGTCTAACGTTATTTACTATTATATTTTATGCATAGTATGCTAATAAACTGCACTAAGATTGCCTAAAATAATCTATAGTTAAGTTGCAACGTATAAGCCCTAGGAAATAGTAGTAGTCGATTTCTTAGGACCGATTACTCTAGTTAGCGCAAAAGGATATTAGTATATTCTAGTTGCTATCGATTATACTACTCGTTTCTTACTAGTATAGGCCTATAAAAACGCGACTAGCATAGAGGTAGCTAACGTATAGATATATTATTAGAGTCTAATATTTAGATAGCTAAGAGCTATCTACTCTAATAACGGCCGCTATTTTGCTAATATAGTAGTCGAAGATATAGCTATAAGATATAGAGTTAAATAGAAGTTTAGACTAGTTTCTTATCCCTAGAGTATAGGACTAGCAGAAAGGTATATTTAGTTAGTAAAAGATTAACTGCGAAAATAGAGTCTAGAGCAAGCAGGCATCTTGTTAGAAGTATAGTATAAGGCGTTGCCTTAGATTACTAACGTCCTTAACTTAAGACTAGTTAAATCGTTAGGTATTAGTCTAGCAAAGGCTATATTAGGGTTTAATCCCGTTATTATGCACTCTAAACGAGGTCTAGAGGAGCCCTCTAAGTTAGAAACTATAGAATTAGACGATAAATTAACTCGAGATTTAGTACTTAATATTATAGAAGAAAGGGACGAGATCCGGGATTTAGTAGCTAACTATAATACCTAGAAGAACGCCGCAGAAGCTCGTCGTACCCTAAGAGTCGGAGATTTCGTTTAGGAATAATAGGATAAGTCTAATATATCTTATAGCAAGTTTTTAATAGCTTAGGATAACTTATTAGTTATTATAGAGGTAGTATTATCCGTTACGTATATAATTCGAAGCATTATTAGTTAGCAAACCCTGCAAAAGCTATATATCGATAACTTAAAGCTATTTATTCCGCAGAGGGCTTATCTAATACTACTATAATTAATAATATAGGATATAGCGACTTAATAGGGCACCGACTAGGAAGAAGAAGGAGAATAACTGCTATTAAAAAAAAGAGGGGAGGGATTCCTAATATTTATTTTATTATTATCTTTTATAACTAATAACTAACTAGCTAATGCTCTCTAATACTCTATTTATATCCTTAAACCTAGACTTACTATTTACTTTATCGCCTCCCGCCTTTTTATTTTATTTCTTTTACCTTTCTTTATTAACGCCTTTTCGTCCTTTCTTCTTTATTATCGCCTTTCTTTATTAACGCAACGCCTTTTCGTCCTTTCTTTATTATTATTATCTTTCCTTATTAACGCCTACTAATGCCTTTTTATTCCTTTATTACCTTTTTTATTATTATCTTTTTTTGTCTTTTTTTATTATTGCCTTTCTTTTCCCTTTTTATTATTATTACTATTTCTTCTAATCTTCCCTGCTAGGAAAATAGTTACTGCCTATCGCCTTTCTTTTTCCCCTTTTATAGTTGCTGCCTTTTATTATTGCTTCTTCTAATCTTCCCTAGTAGGAAAAATAGTCGCTGCTATTACCTCTTAACGTTATTATCTTTTTCCCTTCCTTATTATTGCCTTTCTCTCCCCTTTTTATTGCTATCCTCGTTTCTTTTAATCTTCCCTATAGGGAAAAATAGCAACTATAAGATACCTAGAATTAAAAGATATTAACCTAAAAAAGGACCCTATTATTGCGGCATAGTATAAGGTTATTAAAAAAGAGTACGATAGATGCTAGGAATAGTTCTCTAATAAGATAAGGCAAGATTAAAAGGCAAAAATTATAAAAAATCTTAAAATTACCCCTATAATAAAAACCCCGTATAGATATATATTAGGAAAATAAGCAGCAAAAAGAGATTAGGTTGCATAGTATATAGCGCGTGCTATATAGTTAGAAGACTCTCTAGCTATACTCTCTAATAATATCTAGAGTTTTTAGCAAGCTAATAAGGATATTATAAGAGATATCCTCCCTAGAAATTAGCCTATTCGAATAGATAACCTTTAGGAGATATATCTTACTATATATTACTTTATAAACGATATAATTATAAATAATAACCTCGGTTAATACCTAATAGTATATAAGATCCTTGCGAGAATAAAGACTATAAAGGATACTCTTCTATCGACTACTAGCTCTAAATTTACGAAAATAATATAAAAGCTATATTATCGAATAGTAGTTTCTATTAACTAGATAATAGGAGATAAGCTAATAGGAGTAAATAATATAGACGTTATAAGCGTAGCTATATTAAAATAGAATTTATATAGTAATAGATTAGAGCAGGAGCGGTCTATTATAACGCCTAGTTTAAAAGCAGGATTATAGGATACGAAAAAGGTCTTAGAGTTTAGAGCAAATTAGGATATTAAATAAGTACTCGAAAAACGCGTTGCTTAGCTTTCGATGCTACTAATATAGTAGGAATCCGAGGATTTAGGCTATAAAGATATTAAGAGAAGCTAAACTAATAAGATAGAGTAGATCGCTAATATAGATACCGATATAGATAATAATAATCCCGGCGAGTATACCTTAGTATTAGTAGCTTAGATTACCCTAGCTAAACTATTAACTTTTCCGGCTAAGATAATAACTCTAAAGCAATACCCTTTTATAGCCTTAGCTATTCTAATACTAATAACTATTCTAGTTAAATTAGCGATTACCCTAACTAGACTATCGACTTCTCTAGCTAAGATAATAACTCTAAAATAATACCCTCTTATAGCCTTAGCTATTCTAATACTAACGACTATTCTAGTTAAAATAATACTAGCTTAGGCGAACGTTAGTAGAGGATAGTTAGAGATACCGATAAAAAGATAGCCTACGTTATCCGCAAATATTTTAGCAAATTAACCTTTATATATAGTAGTATAACCTATATTATTAGCTATAACTAATTCGACTAATTAACTTTTAGCTAAGGTATTACTTGCATTATCTACTAATATTCTAGCTACAAACTATTTTTTAACTACTTTAGCGATTTATCCTGCATAGATATAAGTGCTACTGCTATAGAATAAACAGACTGTTTCTAATATACGCGTTGCGATAAATAAATAGGAAGCATTCGAATTATTGCTAGCTAAATAGAGAGTTATAATAGCAAATTAGATTAAAAAGTACTAGATAGCCCTAATAGAATAGAGGTCTATAATAACTACTATTATTAAATAATAGAAAATAGAGTTCTAGAATACTCTTAAGACTAAGAGGGCAATTAGATAAATAGTCGTAATAGAGGAATTAGAAAGGCTAATATTACTAGTAAGGAATAAGCTACTATAAATTCTAAACTAGACTTCTATTTAGCTTAAAAAACCGCTTCCTATAGTAGATAATAACGCTATAAAAGAGATATTTAAAAAGGTTCTATAATAAACGGAGATAACTACTATTAATAAGGATATAGTAAGAGATGCAATTTAAATAGCTATAAATAAGGCTTTTTAAGGCCTAGCAATAACTATAGCTATCCGAGAACTATTGCAGCTAGCTATATCGCATATATACGATTATATTACTTAAAGCTATAAAAGAGCGTCGAAGAAGGCTAAAACTAGCGATTGGGACGATTGCGATTAAAAATGCCCTGTTTTATTAGAAGGAGGTTATCGGGAAGGAGGGAAAAAGGGGAGGAAAAAGGGGTAAAGAGGAAAGGATAGAGGGGAGATTATTACTATTATTCTTATATCGTTGCTATAGAGCTAGAGAGACAGAGAGAGAGAGAGGAAGAAGAGAATAAGAGGAACGAACTTTAAAATATAACCCTACAAACGAGCCTATAAACGAATCCCGATTAAAGACATATAAACGCTAGAGCGTTTTTTAGTACTTATCCTAGAGTTTTTTTAGAAGGCTTATAAGGATTATTTATTTAAGTATCGATTAGGATTACGGATAAGCCTAGGTAATATTGCAAAGGCATAACTTTATCCCCTAAGCAATATACGTTAGAGCTAGAGCTAAAAGCAATTATTAGCTAACCCTTTAGATTATAAGAGACTAGGTAAGGATCTCCTTCTTTCTATTATTATTATATCCTATAATAATTAGTTATAATTTTTTATATAGGCAATTAGTTATTTTATCCTTAACTTCTTAGATAAGTCTAGTATAAAAAATCCGAACTCCTTTATACTAGGCGGGATTAAACTATTCGAAAGAGAAAACACCTTAGCCTATAAGGTCTATAATCTCCTTTTAGTCTAATGCTTTAAATAGGGGTTTAGGGGTTATAATCTTGCCTTTTACGCAAAAATAAAGAAAAAGCGCAAAGTTATCCTATTCTTTCTTAGATATTATAAGTAGGGCATTAACATATATTAGTATAATACAAGAGAGGACTCTGCTTAAGTTAGCTCGGGTCCTTAATCTATTAATATCTGCTTATATCTATCTCTCTTCTTCCTCTATTAGAGAGGAAGACGAAATATATATAAATTCTTAAAGGCATCTAGGTTAAACTAGAGGCAATATATAATTATCCTAAACTCTATATAATCTAAATATATAGCCGCCCCCTTTCTCCTTTAAACCGTTATTGCTACGATTTTAGTATAAACTTATTATAATATTATATGCTTATTATGCTAAGTTTAGGGGTAATCTACTTCCTTTTTTATACTATCCCTATTATACTCCTATCTCCTATCTAAAGGGGCATAATACTTATATAGAAAGGGGTAATATACACTATAATAGGGATAATATAGAATATCTAATAGAAAGGGGTTTTACGTATATTATAACTATAACTATTGCCGAGTTAGTAGTAGGAAAGGGGCTTATATAGAAACAGGTTATTCTGCATTCTATAATTACGTCCCTAATTCTAACAAATATATACTAGCAGTTCTTTCTTTATTAAATCAAATTCTGTCTAGATTCGATCTAATATCTTGCTAGTTTATCTCCTTCCTTATTACGAATCCTTCTAGCAAGATAGTAGCCTTATTTATATTAATAAGATATTCTAGCGTTTTATTTAGGGTCGCTTTTATTATAGTATTAGCAGGATTATCCTTTCCTATAATCTATTAGATTTTATTAATCTCTTGCCCCTTATATAACTCTTAGATAGATATAATATCGATTATAAGTCGTTTTTCTTTTATTATTCTAAGCTTAACGAGGTACTTATAGAGCGAGAACGAATCTATATATAATATAATAGGAACTCGGGCTAATCCTAGCTTAGCTATAATACAATTTAGAGTTATTACTAGGGAGATTCTAATATCGAATCCTAATAATATACTATATATTTCTAAGGCAAGGATACTCTAGGTAATCTTCTTGCATTTTATAGAACTCTAATAGATAACGTTTCTTTTTATAATAAAATTATTTACTATCCTATTTTTATTGCCTAGGATAATAATATATCTAATTTGCAAGGATAAGTTATTATTATTTATAAGTAATCTATCTATAAAAATAAATAATTTAAGTACTAAAAGGTTAAGTAGGATATATATTAATCTATGCTACTAATTATCCTTTTGCTATTATAGCCGCTTATTAATCCTCTAGTAGTCTTCCTTAGTAGGTTAGTATTACTAGGCAGTAATAGATAGGTCGAACGCAGCCTCTAGTTAGCAAATAGACGCAATATAGCCTCTTTATGCATATTATTTAAGGTAGCTTTAGGCAAAATTAGGTTAGGAGTAATTAATAACTTTAATTTTAGCAGCCTAGCCTTTTTATTAAATCGCTAGCGAATTCGATATAAGATATAACTGCGAACTATTAAAATCTATTATACTTCCTAGGGTTAAGTTTACTTAGGGTTTTAAGCGAATTTAGGCAAAATTTAGCTTAGCCTTTTTATACTTATAGAAAGAATTAGTGCCGAGAATAATCGTATTATTAGTTTATATCCTAATAAGACTAAAATAAGAGCAGCTAGAATATAAAAAGAGAAGGTAGTTATTAAATATAAAAGGTTATATATAAAGCTATTAAATATAGTACTCGAAATAAGTCCAAAACTAGTAGATACTAAACTTAGTAATACTATATAACGGCTTAATAACTTAAATAATTATCTAAGGTAGGTACTTATCCTAGAGTTCTTTTAGAAAGCTTGCGAGGATTATTTATTCGAGTATTAATTAGGATTACAGATAAGCCTAGGTAATATCGCAAAGGCATAACTTTATCCCCTAAGCGATATATATAGGAGCTAGAGCTAAAAGCAATTATTAGCTAACCCTTTAGATTATAGGAGATTAGGTTAGGATTTCCTTTTTCCTATTATTATTATATCCCGTAATAATTAGTCGTAATTTTTTATATAGGTAATTAGTTATTTTATCCTTAACTTTGCAGATAAATTAGGCACGAAAAATCCGAACTCCTTTATACTAGGCGGGATTAAACTATTCGAAAGAGAAAATACCTTAGCCTATAAGGTCTATAATCTCCTTTTAGTCTAATACTTTAAATAGGGGTCTAGGGGTTATAATCCTATTTTCTACGCAAAAATAAAAAAAGAGTATAAAATCGTCCTATTCTTTCTTAGATATAAATTAAGTCGAGGTTTTTAGTAACTATAGCAGTTATACTTCTAAACGCTACGAGAACTAGGTCTATTTTTAGGCAGGTTTTAGGTTATTTTTATCCTATTCCTAGGCATCCTTTAGTTAGGTATTATCTAATAAGTAAGGCTATATATATATTAACTAAAAGACCTAGAGACTAGTCGAGGACTAAATCGTAATATCGTAGCTATTAATAGCCTTAAGGGTAAAAGGACTAGTCTAGCTATCCTTTTCTCTCTAAACTTTAACCTAGCTTTATAATAGGAGTTAAAAAAGCGTTATTATATTAGGGCTATTCCTAGTAGATAGCGCCTCTTTTAGTTATCGAGATGCTATAATTTCTCGAAGACTTATTATTGCTTTCTAAACGGCTTTAGCCTATTTTCGAGTAGTTTTCGATAGTAGAGAATCCTAAATAATCCTTAGATATATACTAAAAATAAGGAGGGTTAGAACTAATCTATCTAGGCTAGTAGTATTATTTATAGCTTTAACTGCTATCTATAGAATAGAATCTTATCTTATTATTGCTCCGATTTTAGTACTAAGGATCTTATATACCTAGCAGAAAGGGGTATAGTATTTTTTAACTTTCCCTACGGACTAATACGCTTCTACTAGTACTTGCTAGCAGGTAATTCCTATTTATCTAGATTTATTCTAGAATTCCTTAGATAAAAAATTCGTGCCTATATTATATTAGAGCAAATCTAGGGGTCCTAAGTACGTATTAATCTATATCGTCCTTAAGGCTTCCTAGGTATCCTTAGTAGATATCGAATATAGGAATCGAGCAGCTTAAAAAGATATTATAGCGTTAATAATATAAAGAACTAGTTTCCTACTTAGGTATATAATATCTATAATAATCTCGAAATTAAACTCTTTATTATTATAAAGCGTAAACTTAAATCGGCTAGGTGCTTTGCTATATAACTAATAATATTAGCAGAACTTCGAGATACTTTCGAGAGTAGTTATTAGTATTTTATATCTAGCTCTAGATAGAAGTTAGTATAATTATTATACTATAGGGTATCTAAATTAGCAATAGATTATCCTAATTTCGGATTTAGTTAGGAACGAAATTATAGCGTTTTAGGGTTAAAGGAAGAACTAAGGGTATCCCTATTTGCGAATAACTAGCAGCGTTTTATCCTAGCTAATAAGCTTATTTATTATATTCCGGAAGAAAATCTTTAAGTAATTTATATCTGCTAAAAAAAAAAGAAAAGGGGTAAGCAAAGTAAGAATATAAAAAGTAATATTGCTAAATAGAGTTTTAATAGTTATATCGCTAAGTATAAGTATACTTTATCCTTTGCCGAATTTAATAGAATTAGTGCTAGTAGATGCTTTATTAACTATAAGATATAGTATTATTTTCTATAAGGCTTTAACCTAATTTTATCTAGTAGTTGAAATTTATATAGTACTAGTATTAATTATAATTCCCTAAAAAGACTATTAGGAATATCGATCCTCGAGAAGGAATTGCGAAGCTAGTATAGGTTCCGTTATATCTAATTTCGGGTCGTATCTAGTAAGAAAGTATATAAATACTAATATAGAAAGGAACTAAGAGGCTTCTTATTGCCTTAAAATATCCTCTAGGTTATTATTAATTATATGCTATTTTTTATTATATAATTTAAGTCCTTTAAATACTATAATATAGGCCGTAAAGTCCTAAGGGCTATTATCTAAAAATTCGCAGTATACTATATATAAGGTCTTTGCCTGCTTTTATTCTTTAGGCAGGTATTTAGTCGACTAGTAACTAACCTTGCTATATATAAAATATTTTCGAGTCTAATTCTTATTTAGTCTAAAATCGGATCGAATTCGGGTTATTCTTAAACTATTTTCTAAACGATTTTATATATTATTCTAATATCTATAGTCTAGATAATAAATTGCGCTCTATTATAATATCTATTTAGCTTTATTTTTTGCGATTAATATTTCTAGGGCGGATTATAAATCTGCTTGCAAGTTTTTAATATCCTTAGCTAGTCGAAATAATATAAACTTAAGTTTTAGTACTCTTTAGTATATATTAATAATTATTATGCGTAAGGGAGTATTTCCTTTATATCCTTTTTTAAGGGCTTATTAATATAACTCTAGTTTATTAAATAGTTTTTAAAGAACCTTATATAAGGAGAGTTCTAAATTTATCCTATAAATAGATTAAAATATAGTTAATATCTAGTCGGTAAAATAGTATACGTAATTAATATCTAACTCGAAGTATTTCTTAAGTTAGTTATATTACGCTTTAAAAGTATTATACTATTTAATATAATCTATAAAGTACTATTATGCTTAGCTAGTCTAAATATAAGGGAAAATTAAATAGAAGTATCTAGGGGCAATCTTTAATAAAAAATAAATATTAAAAAATAAATAGATAATATTATTAAGCAAATTATATAGCTTCCTTATAAAGTTCTTTATCTTATCCTATACTTTAGTAAATTTAGTTATAATATTATTATCGATAGGCAAGTTAGGAGTCGATTTTAGGGGTAACTTAATATAAAATTTAAAAAGGATTATTTTAGGCTTTTCCTAAATTTAGATTAAACTTAAAGCGATTTTTTATAGAGTTCTTATATTATTCTAGTTAGGTTCTAGAAAAGCAGTATCTTATATAGGTAGGTTTTAGAATTAATATAATATTAGGTATTAAGTTTATCCTTAGGGAATATTTTTATTTATTATAGGTTCTATAAATTAAGTTATTTAGGGGTTTATTTAAGGGATAAGTAAAAGTTCTCTTTAATATAGTAGTAAAGGGTTCTAAATTAGTAGTATTTGCCCTCTAGTTAGTAATAGGGATAGATTCGAATTTAGAGAGTTTCTAGTTAGAGGTTATTATATCCCCTATAGAAGGGCATAGTAAGGCAGTTAGGTCCTTTCTTCGAATTACGCCTATTAATATATTAAAAGCGGCTATTGCTTAAGTTATTCCTAATTTAGGATCTATACGAAAAGGGGTCCTATTTTTATATTTCTAGGTCCTAGAAAGAATCCTTTGCCTCTAAGGAAACTTTTTAGCAATTTTATTACTCTAGGATCTGCTAATTCCTAGATATTTTTATCCTAGCTTTTAAAAGTATCCTAAAAATCCTTAAGGAGAAAAGTACTAAAGCTCCTAGATAATTTTATAAAATATAAGATCTAGAGTTCGATATTAGTTAGATCTTAATATAAATTTAAGATAAGTTTATCCTAGTTTTCGATTCGTTTAATTAAAGCGTTTTTTATCTTTCTTATAAGATCCTAGAGGTTAATCTATATAATCTCCTAAGCGAACTCGGTATTCTAGGGTTATTAGTAATTACTTTTTATAGTAATTTCTGCTAATATCCTAGTTATTATTAATAAGAATTTATATTAATTTTATAGGTATTTTTATCTAGTATCGAAATAAGTTTCTAAAGGATTAAAACTATAGGCTATAAGAGTTTATTCCTCCTTAGTCTTAATATTACTCCTCTAAATAGTCGATATAGCTATAAGTTCCTAGATAGTTAAAACCGCAAACTCTAGGAGTCTATTTATATCTAAGAGGTCTATTAGCTTTCTTAGCTTAGAAATAGGCAACCTAGTCTAGCTAATCTATATATTATTAGATATAGGACTTATATTAATAGCTAATAGTAATACTAATTAGTATAAGTAGGGTATTAATATATATTAGTATAATATAAGAGAGTACTCTACTTAAGTTAGCTTAGGTCTTTAATCTATTAATATCTGCTTATATTTATCTCTTTTTTTCCTCTATTAGAGAGGAAGATAAAATATATATAAATTCTTAAAGGCATCTAGGTTAAACTAGAGGCAATATATAATTATCCTAAACTCTATATAATCTAAATATATAGCCGCCCCTTTTCTCCTTTAAACTATTATTGCTATAATCTTAGTATAAACTTATTATAATATTATATGCTTATTATGCTAAGTTTAGGGGTAATCTACTTCCCTTTCTATACTGCCCCTATTATGCTCTTATCTCCTATTTAAAGGGGCATAATACTTATACGGAAAGGGGTAATATATACTATAACGGGGATAATATAGAATATCTAATAGAAAGGGGTTTTGCGTATATTATAACTATAACTATCGCTAAGTTAGTAGTAGGAAAGGGGCTTATATAGAAACAAGTTATTCCGCATTCTATAGTTACGTCCCTAATTCTAACGAATATATAAATATAAATTAGGTTAAGGTCTTTAGTAACTATAGCAGTTATACTTCTAAACGCTATAAGAACTAGGTCTATTTTTAGGCAGATTTTAGGTCGTCTTTATCCTATTCCTAGGCAGCCCTTTATTAGGGATTATTTAAAAAATAAGGCTATATATATATTAACTAAAAGACTTAGAGACTAGTCGAGGACTAGATTATAATATTATAGCTATCGATAGCCTTAAGGGTAAAAGGACTAGTCTAGCTATCCTTTTCTCTTTAAACCTTAACCTAGCTTTATAATAGGAGTTAAAAAAGCGTTATTATATTAGGGCTATTCCTAGTAGATAGCGCCTCTTTTAGTTATCGAGATGCTATAATTTCTCGAAGACTTATTATTACTTTCTAAATAGCTTTAGCCTATTCTTGAGTAGTTTTTAATAGTAGAGAATCCTAAGTAATCCTTAAATATATACTAAAAATAAGAAGGGTTAGAACTAATCTATCTAGGCTAGTAGTATTATTTATAGCTTTAACCGCTATTTAGAGAATTAAATCCTATCCTATTATTACTCCGATTTTAGTACTAAGGATCTTATATACCTAGTAGAGGGGGGCATAGTATTTTTTAACCTTCCCTACGGACTAATACGCTTCTACTAGTATTTGCTAGCAGGTAATTCCTATTTATCTAGATTTATTCTAGAATTCCTTAGATAAAAAGTTTATACTTATATTATATTAGAGCGAATCTAGGGGTCCTAAGTATATATCGATCTATATTATCCTTAAGGCTTCCTAGGTATCTTTAGTAGATATTAATTGCAGGAATTAGGCGGCCTAAAAAGATATTATAGCGTTAATAATATAAAAAACTAGTTTTCTACTTAGGTATATAACGTCTATAATAATCTCGAAATTAAACTCTTTATTATTATAAAGCGTAAACTTAAATTAGCTAAGTGCCTTATTATATAACTAATAATATTAGCAGAACTTCGAGATGCTTTCGAGAGTAGTTATTAGTATTTTATATCTAGCTCTAGATAAAAGTTAGTATAATTATTGTACTATAAGGTATCTAAATTAGTAGTAAATTATCCTAATTTCGGATTTAATTAGAAATAAAATCGTAGCGTTTTCTAGTTAAAGGAAGAACTAAGGGTACCCCTATTTATAAATAACTAGCAGTACTTTATCCTAGCTAATAAGCTTATTTATTATATTCTAGAAGAAAATATTTAAGTAATCTATATTTGCTAAAAAAAGAAGAAAAGGGATAAGCAAAGTAAGAATATAAAAAGTAATATTTCTAAATAGAGTTTTAATAGTTATATTACTAAGTATAAGTATACTTTATCCTTTGCCGAATTTAATAGAATTAGTGCTAGCAAATACTTTATTAACTATAAAATATAGTATTATTTTCTATAAGGCTTTAACCTAATTTTATCTAGTAGTCGAAATCTATATAGTACTAGTATTAACTATAATTCCCTAAAAAAACTATTAGGAATATTAATCCTTAAGAAGAAATTGCAAAGCTAGTACGGGTTCTAGTATATCTAATTTCGGGTCGTATCTAGTAAGAAAGTATATAAATACTAATATAGAAAGGAACTAAGAGGCTTCTTATTACTTTAAAATATCCTTAGGGTTATTATTAATTATATACTATTCTTTATTATATAATTTAAGTCCTTTAAATGCTATAATATAGGCCGTAAAGTCCTAAAGGCTATTATCTAAAAATTCGCAATATGCTATATATAAGGTCTTTGCCTGCTTTTATTTTTAAGGCAGGTATTTAGTTAACTAGTAACTAGCCTTTTTATATATAAAATATTTTCGAGTCTAATTCTTATTTATTCTAAAATCGGATTAGACTTAGGTTACTCTCGAACTATCTTCTAACCGATTTTATATATTATTCTAATATCTATAGTCTAAATAATAAATTACGCTCTATTATAATATCTATTTAGCTTTATTCTTTATAATCGATATTTCTAGTATAGATTGCAAATTAGCTTATAAGTTTTTAGTATCCTTAGTAGGTTAGAATAACGCAAATATAAGTTCTAGTACTCTTTAGTATATATTAATAATTATTATGCGTAAAGGAGTATTTCTTTTATACCCTTTGCTAAGGGCTTATTAATATAACTCTAGTTTATTAAATAATTTCTAGAGAACCTTATATAGGGATAGTTCCGAATTTGCCCTATAAATAGATTAAAATAAGGTTAATATCTAGTTAGTAAAGTAGTATACGTAATTAATATCTAACTCGAAGTATTTTTTAAGTTAGTTATATTACGTCTTAAAAGTATTATACTACTTAATATAATCTATAAAGTACTATTATATATAACTAGTCTAGATATAAGGAAAAATTAAATAGAAGTATTTAGGGGTAATCTTTAATAAAAAACAAACGTTAAAAAATAAATAGATAATATTATTAAGCAAATTATATAGTTTCCCTATAAAGTTCTTTATCTTATCCTAGACTTTAGTAAATTTAGTTATAATATTATTATCGATAGGCAAGTTAGGAGTCGATTTTAAGGGTAACTTAATATAAAATTTAAATAGGATTATTTTAGGCTTTTCCTAAATTTAAATCGAATTTAAAGCAATTTCCTATAGAGTTCTTATATTATTCTAGTTAGGTTCTAGAAAAGCTATATCCTATATAGATAGGTTTTAGAATTAATATAATATTAAATATTAAGTTCGTCCTTAAGGAATATCCTTATCTATTATAGGTTCTATAAATAGAATTATTTAGGGGTTTATTTAGGGGATAAGTAAAGTTTCTCTTTAATATAGTAGTAAAGGGTTCTAAATTAGTAGTATTCGCCCTTTAATTAGTAATTAGGATAGATTCGAATTTAGGGAGTTTCTAGTTAGAAGTTATTATATCCCCTATAAAAGGGCATAGTAAGGTAGTTAAGTGCCTTTTTCGAATTACGCCTATTAATATATTAAAAGCGGCTATTACTCGAGTTATTCCTAGTTTAGGATCTATATAAAAAGGGGTCTTATTCTTATATTTTTAGGTCCTAGAAAGAATCCTCTTCCTCTAAGGAAACTTTTTAGCAATTTTATTACTCTAGGATCTACTAATTCCTAGATATTTTCGTCCTAGCTTTTAAAAGTATCCTAAAAATCCTTAAGGAGAAAAGTACTAGAGCTCTTAAATAATTTTATAAAATATAAAATCTAGAGTTTAATATTAGTTAGATCTTAATATAAATTTAAAATAGGTTTATTCTAGTTTTTAATTCGTTTAATTAAAATATTTTTAGTTTTTTTTATAAAATCCTAGAAATTAATCTATATAATCTCCTAAGCAAACTTAGTATTCTAGGGTTATTAGTAATTACCTTTTATAGTAATTTCTACTAATATCCTAGTTATTATTAATAAGAATTTATATTAATTTTATAAGTATTTTTATTTAGTATTAAAATAGGTTTCTAAGGGATTAAAACTATAGGCTATAAGAGTCTATTCCTCCTTAGTCTCGATATTACTCCTCTAAATAGTTAATATAGTAGCAAGTTCCTAGATAGTTAAAACTATAAACTTTTAGAGTCTATTTATATCTAGGAGGTCTATTAGCTTTCTTAGCTTAGAAATAAGCAACCTAGTCTAGCTAATCTATATATTATTAGATATAGGACTTATATTAATAGCTAATAGTAATACTAATTAGTATAAGTAGGGTATTAATATATATTAATATAATATAAAAAAGGACTCTGCTTAAGTTAGCTTAGGTCCTTAATCTATTAATATCTACTTATATCTATCTCTTTTCTTCTTTTATTAGAGAGGAAAATAAAATATATATAAAGTCTTAAAAGTATCTAGGTTAAACTAGAGGTAATATATAATTATCCTAAACTCTATATAATCTAAATATATAGCTGCCCTTTTTCTCTTTTAAACTATTATTATTATAATCTTAGTATAAACTTATTATAATATTATATACTTATTATACTAAGTTTAGGGGTAATCTACTTCCTTTTCTATACTGCCCCTATTATACTCTTATTTCCTATCTAAAGGGGTATAATACTTATATGGAAAGGGGTAATATATACTATAATAGGGATAATATAGAATATCTAGCAGAAAAAGGTTTATATATATTATAACTATAACTATCGCCGAGTTAGTTATAAGAAAGGGGCTTATACGGAAATAAGTTATTCTGCCTTTTATAGTTGTATCCCTAATTCTAATAAATATATAATATCTAATATTAGCTAAGAATTATCTTAATATTAGAAGGGAATACTTACTATCTTGTACTTTAATCCCTGTAATAAGTAGTAGAAATAGCTCTTTACTATAGCCGAATCCTATTCCTAGCAGGCGTTAGCTATAGGTAGCTACTAAGCTAGCTAGGAGATATACTAGTAATAAGGGACTATCCTAGTTACCTCCTTATATAGCTAACTATAACTTAGGGTTTATAGGTTTTAATAAAACCCCCTAGGCGTTTTTAGCGTCCTTATTATTATTATTAGAGTTTTTAGTATAGTTATAGCTAGGAAAAGGCAATAACTTAGTATTATAAGCAGTAGTATGCGTCTTAGGGCCTAGGGTATTAATAGTAAGCTGCTTAATAATAAGGCTAGGATACTTATATAAAATTAGTCTAATACTCTTTATAAAATATTATAAAAATTATTTTAAAATTGCAATTAAATTAGCTAAAATTCTGCTTACTCTAACGTATACGCGGAGAAGGGACTAGAGTAATATTATTATTATTATTATTATTACTACTAATAACTATTATCTTTCTTATTAGGGTATCCTTGCCTAAAGGCCTACTTTTTCTACTGCCCTGCCTGCTCCTATATCTCCTCCCCCTGCCCTTACCCCTGCGTTTCTTTGCTAGCTTTAGTAGTATTTCTAGAATATTTTGTTAGCCTTATATATTTATTTATTCTTACTCTAGGGACTTATAGCAGGTATCTAGGAAACATGCGGGGTAAAATTAGGCTAGAAAAACCAGGCTATACCCGGGGGAAAACTAGTCTCTTTAGGGGGCAGCGAGCCTAAAAAGGCGAGGAAATAGTCGTATATTAAGGTGCTATAAGCAGGACGAGTCCTAGTCCTATAGGCTATAGTAGAGGTAGGTAGGGGGGGTGCGTATATTTAACGTATTAGTAGGCCGCAGAGGTATAAGGATACTTCTAGCTAAAGGTATAAGGGTATATCTAGTAGTATTAGTATAGGGGTACTTCTATATAGTAGGGCATTAGATGTTTATTAGAATTAGGGACGCAACTATAAAAGGCGGAATAACCTGTTTCTATATAAGCGCCTTTTTTATAACTAACTCGGCGATAGTTATAGTTATAATATATATAAACCCCTTTCTGCTAGATATTCTATATTATCCCTATTATAGTATATATTACCCCTTTCTATATAAGTATTATGCCCCTTTAGATAGGAGATAGGAGTATAATAAGGGCAGTATAAAAAGGGAAGTAGATTACCCCTAAACTTAATATAATAAGTATATAATATTATAATAAGTTTATACTAAGATTATAGTAATAATAGTTTAAAAGAAAAAGAAGGCGGCTATATATTCGGATTATATAGAGTTTAGGATAATTATATATTACCTCTAGTTTAACCTAAATGCCTTTAAGACTTTATATATATTTTATTTTTGTGTATTCGCTAGAACCAGGGACGCAACTACGGAATGCGGAACAACCTATTCCCGCATAAGCCCCTTTCTCGCAACTAACTTAATAATAGTTATAGTTATAATGCACGCAAACCCCTTTCTGCTAGGTATTTAATATTATCCCCGTTATAGTGCATATTACCCCTTTCCGCATAAATATCGTGCCCCTTTAGACAGGAGATAGGAGCATAATAGGGGCAGTATAGAAAGGGAGGTAGATTACCCCTAAACTTATTACGATAAGCATATAATATCGTAATAAGTTTATGCTAAGATCGTAGCGATACTAGTTTAAAGGAGAAAGGGGGCGGCTATATATTCGGATTATACGGAGTTTAGGATAATTATATATTACCTCTAGTTTAACCTAGATGCTTTTAAGATTATATATATAGTTCGTCTTCCTCTCTAATAAAGGAAGAAGGAAAGAGATAGATATAAGCAGATATTAATAGATTAAGGACCCGAGCTAACTTAAGTAGAGTCCTCTCTTATATTATACTAATATATATTAATGCCCTACCTATACTAATTAGTATTACTATTAGCTATTAATATAAGTCCTATATCCGATAATATATAGATTAGCTAGACTAGGTTGCCTGTTTCTAAGCCGAGAAAGCTAATAGACCTCTTAGATACGAATAGACTCCTAGAGTACGCGGTTTTAACTATCTAGGAACTTGCGGCTATATCGACTATTCGGAGGAGCAATATCGAGACTAAGGAGGAACGGACTCTTATAGCCTGCGGTTTTAATCCCTTAAAGATCTATTTCGATACTAGATAAAGATACTCGTAAAATCGATACGAATTCTCGTCGATAATAACTAGGATATTAGCAGAAATTACTATAGAAAGTAATCGATAATAACCCTAGAATACCGAGTTCGCTTAGGAGATCGTATAGATTAACCTCTAGGATCTCGCAAAAAAGATAAAAAACGCCTTAATTAAACGAATCGAAAACTAGGATAAACCTATCCCGAATTTATATTAAGATCCGACTAATATCGAACTCTAGATCTTGCATTTTATAAAATTATCTAGGAGCTCTAGTACTTTTCTCCTTAAGGATTTTCAGGATACCTTCGAAGGCTAGGATAAAAATATCTAGGAATTAGCGGATCCTAGAGTAACGAAATTGCTAAAAAGTTTCCTTAGAGGCAGAGGATTCTTTCTAGGACCTAGGAACGCAAGAATAGGACCCCTTTTTATACGGATCCTAAACTAGGAACGACTCGAGCAATAGCCGCTTTTAATATATTAATAAGCGCAATTCGAAAAAGGCACCCGACTGCCTTACTATGCCCTTCTATAGGGGATATAATAACCTTTAACTAAAAACTTACCGAATTCGAATCTATCCCTATTGCTAACTAGAGGGCGAATACTA
Organism: Ophiocordyceps polyrhachis-furcata BCC 54312; assembly: GCA_001633055.2. Taxonomy (NCBI): domain Eukaryota; kingdom Fungi; phylum Ascomycota; class Sordariomycetes; order Hypocreales; family Ophiocordycipitaceae; genus Ophiocordyceps; species Ophiocordyceps polyrhachis-furcata. The sequence goes on along the minus strand of LKCN02000020.1, from coordinate 501,395 downwards.
CTAATTCGGAACCCTTTACTACTGCGTCTAAGAGAACCTTTACTTATTCCCTAAATAAACCCCTAAATAACTTAATCTATAGAACTTACGATAGATAAAGATATTCCCTAAGGACGAACTTAATACCTAACGTTATATCGATTCTAAAACCTACCTATATAAGATACTGCCTTTCCGGAACCTAACTAGAATAATATAAGAACTCTATAGGAAATCGCTTCGAGTTCGATCTAACTTTAGGAAAAGTCTAAATTAATCCTATTTGAATTTTATATTAAGTTACCCCCGAAATTAACTCCTAACTTGCCTATCGATAATAATATTACGACTAAATTTACTAAAGTCTAGGATAAGATAAAGAACTTTACGGGGAAACTATATAATTTGCTTAACGATATTATCCGTTTGTTTTTTAACGTTTGTTTTTCCTTAAAGATTACCCCTAAATACTTTTATTTAATTTTCCCTCGCATTTAGACTAGTCGCGCATAGCAGTACTTTATAGATTATATTAAATAGCATAATACCTTCGAGACGCAATATAACTAACTTAAGAAGCACTTCGAGTCGGATATTAATTACGTATACTATTTTACTAACTAGATATCGACTATATTTTAATCTATTCGCAGGACGAATTTAGAACTATCCCTATACGAAGTTCTCTAGAAATTATTCGATAAACTAGAGTTATATTAATAAGCCCTTGGAAAGGGATATAAAGGAGATACTCCCTTGCGCATAATACTTATTAATGTATGCCGAGGAGTACTAGAACTTAAATTTGCGCTATTCCGACTAGCTAAAGATATTAAGAACTTATAAGCAGATTTGCAATCCGTACTAGAAATATCGATCGCAAAGAATAAAGCCGAATAGATATTATAATAGAGCGCAATTTATTATCTAGACTATAGATATTAGAATAATATATAAAATCGGTTAGAAAATAGTTCGAGAATAACCCGAGTCTAATCCGATTTTAGACTAAATAAGAACTAGACTCGGAAGTATTTTATATATAGCAAGGTTAGTTGCTAGTCGACTAAATACCCGCCTAAAAAACAAAAGCGGGCGAAGACCTCGTATATAGCACACTGCGAATTTTTAGATAACAGCCCTTAGGATTTCGCGGCCTATATTACGGCATTTAAAGGACTTAAGTTATATAATAAAGAATAGCATATGATTAATAATAACCCTAAGGATATTTTAAAGCAATAAAAAGCCTCTTAGTTCCTTTCTATATTAGCATTTATGCACCTTCTTACTAGATGCGACCCGATATTAGACGTAACGGAACCCGTGCTAGCTTTGCAATTCCTTCTCGAAGATCGATATTCCTAATAGTCTTTTTAAGGAATTATAATTAATACTAGTGCTATATAGATTTCGACTGCTAGACGAAATCAGGTCGAAGCCCTATAGAAAATAATGCCGTATCTTATAGTTAATAAAGCATCTGCTAGCACTAATTCTATTAAATTCGGCGAAGGATAAAGTATACTTATACTCGGTAATATAACCGTTAAAACCCTATTCGGAAATATCACCTTTTACGTTCTTACTTCGCCTACCCCTTTTCTTCTTTCTTTAGCAGATATAGATCGCTTAAAGATTTTCTTCCAGAATATAATAAACGAGCTTATTAGCCAGGATAAAGTACTGCCTATTATTCGCAAATAGGGGCACCCTTAGTTCTTCCTTTAACTAGAAGACGCCGCGATTTTATTCCTAACTAAGTCCGAAATTAGGACAATCTACCGCTAATTTAGATACCCTATAGCGCGAAGATTATACTAACTTCTATCTAGAGCTAGATATAAAACGCTAATAACTACTCTCGAGAGCATCTCGAAGTTCTATCGATATTATTAGTTGCATAGCAAAGCACCTAGCCGATTTAAGTTTACGCTTTATAATAATAAAGAGTTTAATTTCGAGATTATTATAGACGTTATATACCTAAGTAGAAAACTAGTCCTTTACGTTATTAACGCTATAATATCCTTTTAGGCCGCCCGATTCCTAAAATTAATATCTACTAAAGATACCTAGGAAGCCTTATAGACGATATAGATCGATACGTACTTAGGACCCCCGGATTCGCTCTAATACGATATAGGAACGAACTTTTTATCTAAGGAATTCTAGAATAAATTAAGATAAATAGGAATTACCTGCTAGCAAGTGCTAGTAGAAGCGCATTAGTCCGTAGGGAAAGTCGAAAGATACTATGCCCCCCTCCGCAGGGCATATAAAATCCTTAGCAATAAAATTAGAGCGATAACGGGATAAGATTCTATTCTCTAGATAGCGGTTAAAGCTATAAATAATACCGCTAGCCCGGATAGATTAGTTCTAATACTGCTTATTTTCGGTGCATATCTAAGGATTACTTAGGATTTACTACTATCGAAAACCACGCGAGAATAGGCCGAAGCCGTTTAGAAAGCTATAACGACTCTTTGTAAACTTATAGCATCTCGATAACTAAAAGAAGCGCTATCTACTAGAAACGGCCCTAATACTATAACGCTCTTTTAACTGCTGTTGTAAAGCTAGGTTAAGGTCTAGAGAGAAAAGGACGGCTAGACTAGTCCTTTTACCCTTAAGGCTATCGATAGCTACGACGTTACGATCCGGTCCCCGACTAGTCTCTAGGTATTTCGGTTAATATATATATAGCCTTATTTTTCAGACGATCCCTAACTAAAGGCTGCCCGGGAATAGGATAATAACGACCTAGAAACTACCTAAAAATAGACCTAGTCCTTATAGCGTTTAGAAGTTCACCTGCTAAGGTTACTAAAGACTTCGACCTAATTTATATCTAAGAAAGAATAGGACGACTTTGCGCTCTCTTTTCGTTTTCGCGCTAAAGGCAGGATTATAACCCCTAGACCCCTGTTTAAAGCATCGGACTAAAAGGAGATTATAGACCTTATAGGCCGAGGTGTTTTCTCTTTCGAATAGTTCGATCCTGCTTAGCATAAAAGAGTTCGGATTTTTCGTGCCTAACTTATCTAAGAAGTTAAGGATAAAACGACTAATTACCCGTATAAAAAATTACGACTAATTATTATAGGATATAATAATAATAGAAAGAAGGAGATCCTAACCTAATCTCCTACGATCTAGAGGGTTAGCTAATAGCTGCTTTTAGCTCTAGCCCTAATATATATTACTTAGGGGATAAAGTTATACCTTTGCGATATTACCTAGGCTTACCCGTAATCCTAATCGATACTAGCACGAACTATACTCGCAAGCCTTCTAAAGGAACTCTAGGATAAGTACCCTCCTTAGACGATTATCCGAGTTATTAAGCTATTATATAGTATTGCCAAGTCTAGTGTTTATTAGTTCCGCACCTATTTTAAGCATTATATTTAACGACTTTATATACGGCCCTCTACGTTCGATAACTGCCTTCTCCTCTCGCATTCTAGCCGCACTTATTTTAGTCTTATTAGGATGCAAACTAACGATACGATTATTCTCGGCACTAATTCTTTCTATAAACGAGAAAAAGCCGAGCTAAATTACGCCCGAATTCGCTCGAAACCCCGGGTAAACTTAACCCCTAGCAGCGTAACGGATTTTAATAGTTCGTAGCTATATCTTATATCGAATTCGCTAGCGATTTAATAAAAAGGCTAAGCTGCTAAGATTAAAGTTATTAATTATTCCTAGCCTAATTTTGCTTAAAGCTACCTCGAATAACGTGCGTAAGGGGGCTATATTGCGTCTGTTTGCTAACTAGAGGCTGCGTTCGACCTATCTATTGCCGCCTAGCAATACTAACCTACTAAGGAAGACTGCCGGAGGATTAATAAACGGCTATAATAGCAAAAGGATAATTAATAGCATAGATTAATATATATCCCCCTTAACTTTTTAGTACTTAAATTATTTATTTTTACGGACGGATTACTCGCAAATAATAATAACTTATCCTTGCAGATTAGATATATTATTATCCTAGGCAACGAAGATAGGATAGCAAATAAATTCGTACTAAAAGGAAACGTCGTCTATTAGAGTTCTACGAAATATAAGAGGATTACCCGGAGTATCCTTGCCTCGGAAATATATAGCATATTATTAGGATTCGATATTAGGATCTCCCTAGCAATAATACTAAATTGCATTATAGCTAAGCTAGGATCGGCCCGAGTTCCTATTATATTATATACGGATTCTTTCTCGCTATACGAGTGCCTCGTTAAGCTTAGAATAATAAAAGAGAAACGACTTATAATCGATATTATATCTATCCGAGAATTATATAAGGGGCGAGAGATCGATAAAATCTAATAGATTGCGGGAAAGGATAATCCCGCTAACGCTATAATAAAAGCAACCCTAAACAAGACGCTAGAACGTCTAGTAGATACAAATAAGGCTACTATCTCGCTAGAGGGATTTATAATAAGGAAGGAGGTAAACCGGCATAATATTAGTTCGAATCCGAATAAGATTCGATCCGATAAAGAAAGAACTGCTAGTATATATTCGCTAGAACTAGGGACGTAACTACGGAATGCAGAATAACCTATTCCCGTATAAGCCCCTTTCTCGCAACTAACTTAATAATAGTTATAGTTACGATATACGCAAACCCCTTTCTGCTAGGTGTTTAATATTATCCCCGTTATAGTGCATATTACCCCTTTCCGCATAAGTATCGTGCCCCTTTAGACAGGAGATAGGAGCATAATAAGGGCAGTATAGAAAAGGAGGTAGATTACCCCTAAACTTATTATAATAAGCATACGATATTGTAATAAGTTTATGCTAAGATCGTAGTAATACCGGTTTAAAGGAGAAAGGGGGCGGCTATATATTCGGATTATACGGAGTTTAGGATAATTGTATATTACTTCTAGTTTAACCTAGATGCCTTTAAGATTATGTATATAGTTCGTCTTCCTCTCTAACAGAGGAAGAAGGAAAGAGATAGATATAAGCAGATATTAATAGATTAAGGACCCAAGCTAACTTAAGCAGAGTCCTCTCTTGTGTTATACTAACATATGTTAATGCCCTACCTACAATTTTCCTCTTTAATAAAGGAAGAAAAGGAGATAGATATAAGTAGATATTAATAAATTAAGGACCTAAGCTAACTTAAGCAGAGTCCTCTCTTATATTATACTAATATATATTAATACCCTACTTATACTAATTAGTATTACTATTAGCTATTAATATAAGTCCTATATCTAATAATATATAGATTAGCTAAACTAGGTTATTTATTTCTAAGCTAAGAAAGCTAATAGACCTTTTAGATATAAATAGACTCCTAGAGTTTATAGTTTTAACTATCTAGGAACTTGCTACTATATTAACTATTTAGAGGAGTAATATTAAGACTAAAAAGGAACGGACTCCTATAGCCTATAGTTTTAATCCCTTAGAAACCTATCTTATTACTAGATAAAAATACCTATAAAATCGATATAAATTCTTATTAATAATAACTAGGATATTAGCAGAAATTACTATAAAAGGTAATTAATAATAACCCTAGAATACTAAGTTTGCTTAAAAGATTATATAGATTAACTTTTAGGATTTTATAAAAAAGACTAAGGATATTTTAATTAAATAAATTAAAAACTAGGATAAACCTATCCCGAATTTATACTAAGATCCGACTAATATTAAACTCTAGATCTTATATTTTATAAAATTATCTAGGAGCTCTAGTACTTTTCTCCTTAAGGATTTTTAAAATACTTTTAAAGGCTAAGATAAAAATATCTAGGAATTAGTAGATCCTAGAGTAATAAAATTACTAAAAATTTCCTTAGAGATAGAGGATTTTTTCTAGGACTTAGAAATATAAGAATAGGACCCTGTTTTATATAGATCCTAAACTAGAAATAACTTAAGTAATAGCCGCTTTTAATATATTAATAAGCGTAATTCGAAAAAGGCACCTAACTGCCTTACTATACCTTTTTATAGGGGATATAATAACCTCTAACTAGAAACTCCCTAAATTCGAATTTATTCTAATTACTAACTAGAAAGCAAATACTACTAATTTAGAACCCTTTATTACTATATTAATAAGAACCTTTACCTATCCCTTAAATAAACCCCTAAATAACTCTATCTATAGAACCTATAATAGATAAGGATATTTCCTAAAAATAAACTTAATACTTAATATTATATTAATTTTAAAACCTACTTATATAGGATATAACCTTTCTAGAACCTAACTAGAATAATATAAAAACTCTATAAAAAATTGCTTCGAATTCGATTTAAATTTAGGAAAAGCCTAAAATAATCCTATTTAAATTTTATATTAAGTTACCCCTAAAATCGACTCCTAACTTGCCTATTAATAATAGTATTATAACTAAATTTACTAAAGTCTAGGATAAAATAAAGAACTTTATAGGGAAACTATATAATTTGCTTAATAATATTATCTATTTATTTTTTAATATTTATTTTTTATTAAAGATTACCCCTAGATACTTCTATTTAATTTTCTTTTATATTTAAACTAGTCGTATATAGTAGTACTTTATAGATTATATTTAATAGTATAATACCTTTAAGACGTAATATAACTAACTTAAGAAATACTTCGAGTTAGATATTAATTACGCGTACTACTTTACTAACTAGATATTAACCTTATTTTAATCTATTTATAGGGCAAATTTAGAACTATCCCTATATAAGGTTCTCTAGAAGCTATTTAATAAACTAGAGTTATATTAATAAGCCCTTAGCAAGAAGTATAAAAAAGATACCCCTCTATATATAATAATTATTAATATATGCTAAGGAGTACTAGAACTTAAATTTGCGTTATTCTAACTAGCTAAGGATATCGAGAACTTATGCATAAATTTGCAATCTATACTAGAAATATTAACTATAAAGAATAAAGCTAAAAAGATATTATAATAGAGTATAATTTATTATTTAGACTATAGATATTAGAATAATATATAAAATTAGTTAGAAGATAGTTCGAGAATAACCTAAGTCTAATCTAATTTTAGACTAAATAAGAATTAGACTCGAAAGTATTTTATATATAGTAAGGTTAGTTGCTAGTCGACTAAATATCCGCCTAAAGAATAAAAGCAGGCAAAGACCTTATATATAGTATATTATAAATTTTTAAATAATAGCCCTTAGGACTTTATAGCCTATATTACGGCATTTAAAGGACTTAAATTATATAATAAAGAATAGTATACGATTAATAATAACCCTAAAGATATTTTAAAGTAATAAGAAGCCTCTTAGTTTCTTTCTATATTAGTATTTATATACCTTCTTACTAGATATAACCTGAAATTAGATATACTAGAACCTATACTAGCTTTATAATTTCTTCTTAAGGATCGATATTCCTAATAGTCTTTTTAGGGAATTATAATTAATACTAGTACTATATAGATTTTAACTACTAGACGAAATTAGGTTAAAGCCCTATAGAAAATAATACTATATTTTATAGTTAATAAAGTATCTACTAGCACTAATTCTATTAAATTTAGTAAAGGATAAAGTATATTTATACTTAGTAATATAACTCTTAAAACTCTAATTAGAAATATTACTTTTTATATTCTTACTTTGCCTACCCCTTTTCTTCTTTTTTTAGCAGATATAAATTACTTAAAGATTTTCTTCTAAAATATAATAAACAAGCTTATTAGCTAGGATAAAGTACTACTAGTTATTCGCAAATAGGGGCACCCTTAGTTCTTCCTTTAACTAGAAGATACTATAATTTCGTTCCTAACTAAATCTAAAATTAGGATAATTTACTACTAATTTAGATACCCTATAGTATAATAATTATACTAACTTCTATTTAAAGCTAGATATAAAATACTAATAACTACTCTTAAAAGTATTTCGAAATTCTACTAGTATTATTAGTTATATAGCAAGGCACCTAGCTAATTTAAATTTACGCTTTATAATAATAAAGAGTTTAATTTCGAAATTATTATAAATACTATATACCTAAGTAGAAAACTAGTTCTTTATATTATTAACGCTATAATATCTTTTTAGGCTATATAATTCCTGCGTTTAATATCTACTAAGGATACCTAGGAAGCCTTAAAGATAATATAGATCGATACGTACTTAGGACCCCTAGATTCGCTCTAATATAATATAAATATGAATTTTTTATCTAAGGAATTCTAGAATAAATTAAGATAAATAGGAATTACCTGCTAGCAAGTACTAGTAAAAGCGTATTAGTCTATAGGGAAGGTTAAAAGATACTATACCCCTTTTTGCTAGGCATATAAGATCCTTAGCACTAAAATCGGAGTAATAATAAGACAGGATTTAATTCTCTAGATAGCGGTTAAAGCTATAAATAATACTGCTAGCCTAGATAAATTAGTTCTAACTCTCCTTATTTTTAGTGCATATTTAAAGATTACTTAGGATTCTTTACTATCGAAAACTACTTAAAAATAAGCTAAAGCCGTTTAGAAAGTAATAATAAGTCTTCGAGAAATTATAGCATCTCGATAACTAAAAGAGGCGCTATCTACTAGGAATAGCCCTAATATAATAACGCTCTTTTAACTCCTATTATAAAGCTAGGTTAAGGTTTAGAGAGAAAAGAATAGCTAAACTAGTCCTTTTACCCTCAAGGCTATTAATAGCTATAATATTATAATCTAGTCCTCGACTAGTCTCTAAGTCTTTTAGTTAATATATATATAGCCTTATTTTTTAGATAATCCCTAATAAAAGTGTATATTCGTCAGAACTAGGAACTTAACTACGGAAGGCGGAATAACCTGTTTCCGCATAAGCCCCTTTCTCCTAACTAACTTGGCGATAGTTATAGTTACGATATACGCAAACCCCTTTCTGCTAGATATTTAATATTATCCCTATTATAGTATATATTACCCCTTTCCGTATAAGTATCGTGCTCCTTTAGATAGGAGATAGGAGTATAATAGGGGCAGTATAGAAAAGGAGGTAGATTACCCCTAAACTTAGTATAATAAGTATACGATATTATAATAAGTTTATGCTAAGATTATAGCAATACTAGTTTAAAGGAGAAAAGGGGCAGCTATATATTTAGATTATATAGAGTTTAGGATAATTATATATTACCTCTAGTTTAACCTAGATACCTTTAAGACTTTATATATATTTCGTCTTCCTTTTTAATAGAGGAAGAAAGAGAGATAGATATAAGCAGATATTAATAAATTAAAGACCTAAGCTAACTTAAGCAGAGTCCTCTCTTATATTATACTAATATATATTAATGCCCTACCTATACTAATTAGTATTACTATTAGCTATTAATATAAGTCCTATATTTAATAATATATAGATTAGCTAGACTAGGTTGCCCGTTTCTAAGCCGAGAAAGCTAATAGACCTCCTAGATACGAACGGACTCCTAGAATGCGCGGTTTTAACTATCTAGGAACTTATAGCTATATCGACTATTTAGAGGAGCAATATTAAGACTAAGGAGGAACGGACTCCTATAGCCCGCGGTTTTAATCCTTTAGAAACCTATCTTAATACTAGATAAAAATACCCGTAAAATCGATACAAATCCTCGTCGATAATAACTAGGATATTAGCAGAAATTACTATAGAAGGTAATCGATAATAACCCTAGAATACCGAGTTTGCTTAGGAGATCGTATAAATTAACCTCTAGGATCTTGCAAGAAAGATAAAAGACGCCTTAATTAAATAAATTAAAAACTAGGATAAACCTATCCTGAATTTATATTAAGATCCGACTAATATTAAACTCTAGATCTTATATTTTGTAAAATTATCTAGGAGCTCTAGTACTTTTCTTCTTAAGGATTTTTAGGATGCTTTCGAAGGCTAGGATAAAAATATCTAGGAATTAGCGGATCCTAGAGTAATAAAATTGCTAAAAAGTTTCCTTAGAGGCAGAGGATTCTTTCTAGGACCTAGGAACGCAAGAACAGGACCCCTTTTCGTACGGATCCTAAACTAGGAATAACTCGAGCAATAGCCGTTTTTAATATATTAATAAGCGTAATTCGAAGAAGGCACCCGACTGCCTTACTATGCCCTTCTACGGGGAATATAATAACCTCTAACTAGAAACTCCCTAAATTCGAACTTATCCTAATCGCTAACTAGAGGGCGAACGCTACTAATTTAGAACCCTTTACTACTGCGTTTAAGAGAACCTTTACCTATTCCCTAAACAAACCCCTAAATAACTTAATCTATAGAACCTATAATAGATAAAGATATTCCCTAAGGACGAACTTAATACCTAATATTATATCGATTCTAAAACCTACTTATGCAAGATATAACCCTTCTAGAATATAACTAGAACGATATATAAACTCTATAGGAAATCGCTTTAAATTTAGTTTAAATTCGGGAAAAGCCTAAAATAATCCTATTTAAATTTTATATTAAGTTACCCCTAAAATCGACTCCTAACTTGCTTATCGATAATAATATTACGACTAAATTTACTAAAGTCTAGGATAAGATAAAGAACTTTATAGGAAAACCCTATAATTTGCTTAATAATATTATCCGTTTATTTTTTAATATTTGTTTTTTATTAAAGATTGCCCCTAGATATTTCTATTTGATTTTCCCTTGCATTTAGACTAGTCGCGCATAGCAGTACTTTATAGATTATATTAAATAGCATAATACCTTTAAGATGCAATATAACTAACTTAAGAAGCACTTCGAGTCGGATATTAATTACGTATACTATTTTACTAACTAGATATCGACTATATTTTAATTTATTCGCAGGACGAATTCGGAACTATCCCTATATAAGGTTCTCTAGAAACTATTCGATAAATTAGAGTTATATTAATAAGCCCTTAGAAAGGGATATAAAGGAGATACTCCCTTACGTATAATAATTATTAACGCATGCTAAGGAGTACTAGAACTTAAGTTTGCGTTATTTCGACCGGCTAAGGATATCGAGAACTTACGCGCAGACTTGCAATCTGCACTAGAAATATCGATCGTAAAGAATAAAGCTAAATAAATATCCTAATAAAGCGCAATTTATTACCTCGACTAAAAGTATTAGAATAATATATAAAATCGATCCGAAAATAGTTTAAAAATAACCCGAGTCTAATCCGATTTCCGACTAAATAAGAACTAGACTCGAAAATATTTTATATATAGCAAGGTTAGTTGCTAGTTAACTAAATACCCGCCTAAAGAATAAAAGCGGGCAAAGACTTTATATATAGTATACTATGAATTTTCAGATAATAGCCCTTAGGACTTCGCGGCCTATATTACTGCATTCGAAGGACTTAAGTTATATAATAACGAATAGCATACGATTAATAATAACCCGGAGGATATTTTAAAGCAATAAAAAGCCTCTTAATTCTTTTCTACGTTAGTATTTATGCACCTTCTTACTAGATACGACCCGAAATTAGATATAACGGAACCTATGCTAGCTTCGCAATTCCTTCTCGAAAATCGATATTCCTAATAGTCTTTTTAGGGAATTATAATCGATACTAGTGCTATATAGATTTCGACTGCTAGACAAAATTAGGTTAAAGCCTTATAGAAAATAATACTGTATCTTATAGTTAATAAAGCATCTGCTAGTATAAATTCTATTAAATTTAGCAAAGGATAAAGTATACTTATACTTAGTAATATAACTATTAAAACTCCGTTCGGCAATATTACTTTTTACGTTCTTACTTCGCCTACCCTTTTTCTTCTTTCTTTAGCAAATATAGATCGCTTAAAGATTTTCTTCTAAAATATAATAAACGAGCTTATTAGCTAGGATAAAGTGCTGCCTATTATTTGCAAATAGGGGCACCCTTAGTTCTTTTTTTAACTAGAAGACGCTGCGATTTTATTCCTAACTAAATCCGAAATTAGGACGATTTACCGCCGATTTAAACACCCTATAGCGCGAAAATTATACTAACTTCTATCTAGAGCCGGATATAAAACACCTATAACTACTCTCGAGAGCATTTCGAAGTTCTGCTAATATTATTAGTTATATAGCAAGGCACCTAGCTAATTTAAGTTCACGCTTTATAATAATAAAGAGTTTAATTTCGAAATTATTATAGATATTATATACCTAAGTAGAAAACTAGTTCTTTACGTTATCGACGCTATAATATCTTTTTAAGCTGCCCGATTCCTGCGTTCGATATCGATAAAGGATACCTAGGAAGCGTTAAGGACGATATAGATTAATACGTACTTAGGACCCCTGGATTCGCTCTAATATAATACAGGCATAAACTTTTTATCTAAGGAATTCTAGAACGAATTAAGATAAATAGGAATTACCTGCTAGCAAGTACTAGTAGAAGCGCATTAGTCTATAGGGAAAGTCGAAAGATACTATGCCCCCTTCTGCTAGGCATATAAAATCCTTAGCAATAAAATCGGAGCGATAATAGGATAAGATTCTATTCTCTAGATAGCGGTTAAAGCTATAAATAATACCGCTAGCCTAGATAGATTAGTCCTAACCCTGCTTATTTTTAGTGCATATCTAAAGATTACTTAGGATTTACTACTATCGAAAACTACGCGAGAATAGGCAGAAGCTATTTAGAAAGCTATAACGACTCTTTATAAACTTATAGCATCTCGATAACTAAAAGAAGCGCTATCTACTAGAAATAGCCCTAATACTATAACGCTCTTTTAACTGCTATTATAAAGCTAGGTTAAGGTCTAGAGAGAAAAGGACAGCTAGACTAGTCCTTTTACCCTTAAGGCTATTAATAGCTACGACGTTATAATCCGGTCCCCGACTAGTCTCTAGGTATTTCGGTTAATATATATATAGCCTTATTTTTTAGACGATCCCTAACTAAAGGCTGCCTAGGAATAGGATAAAAACGACCCGGAAACTGCCCGAAAATAGACCCGGTCCTTATAGCGTTTAGAAGTTCACCTACTAAGGTTACTAAAGACTTCGACCTAATTTATATCTAAGAAAGAATAAGACGACTTTATGCTCTTTCTTTATTTTCGCGCTAAAGGCAGGATTATAACCCCTAGATCCTTGTTTAAAGCATCGGACTAAAAAGAGATTATAGACCTTATAGGCCGAGGTATTTTCTCTTTCGAACGGTTCGATCCCGCTTAGCATAAAGGAGTTCGGATTTTTCGTGCTAGGCTTATCCGAGAAGTTAAGGATAAAACGACTAATTACCTATACGAAAAATTACGACTAATTATTGCGGGATATAATAATAACGGAAAGAAGGAGATCCTAACTTAGTCTCCTATAATCTAAAGGGTTAGCTAATAGTTGCTTTTAGCTTTAGCCCCTATATATATCGCTTAGGGGATAAAGTTATGCCTTTGCGATATTACCTAAGCCTACTTATAGTCCTAATCGATACTCGAATAAATAATCCTTGCAAGCCTTCTAAAGGAACTCTAGGATAAGTACCCTTCTTAGACGATTATCCGTATTATTAAGCCGTTATATAGTATTGCAGAATCCGGAGTTTACTAGTTTCGGACCTATTTCGAGTATTATATTTAGCGACTTTATATATAACCCTTTATATTCGATAACTGCCTTCTCCTATTGCATTCTAGCTATACTTATTTTAGTCTTATTAGGATGCAAACCGATAATATAATTATTCTTAGCACTAATTCTTTCTATAAGTATAAGGAGGCTAAGCTAAATTCCGCCCGAATTCGCTTTAAACCCTAGGTAAACTTAACCCCTAGTAGCGTAATAGATTTTAATAGTTCCCGGCTATATCTTATATCGAATTCGCTAGCGATTCGATAAAAAGGCCAGGCTGCTAAGATTAAAGTTATTAATTATTCCTAGCCTGATTTTGCTTAAAGCTACCTCGAATAATATGCATAAGGAGGCTATATTGCGTCTATTTGCTAACTAGAGGCTGCGTTCGACCTATCTATTGCCGCCTAGTAATACTAACCTACTAAGGAAGACTGCTAGAGGATTAATAAATAGCTATAATAGCAAAAGGATAATTAATAGCGTAGATTAATATATATCCCCCTTAACTTTTTAGCACTTAAATTATTTATTTTTATAGATAGATTACTCGTAAATAATAACAACTTATCCTCGCAGATTAGATATATTATTATCCTAGGCAATAAAGATAGGATAGCAAATAAATTCGTACTAAAAGGAAATATTATCTATTAGAGTTCTACGAAATATAAAAGGATTACCTAGAGTATCCTCGCCTTAGAAATATATAGCATATTATTAGGATTCGATATTAGGATCTCCCTAGCAATAATACTAAATCGCATTATAGCTAAGCTAGGATTAGCCTAAGTTCCTATTATATTATATATGGATTCTTTCTTGCTATACGAGTGCCTTATTAAGCTTAGAATAATAAAAGAGAAACGACTTATAATCGATATTATATCTATCCGAGAATTATATAAGGGGCAAGAGATTAATAAAATCTAATAGATCGCGGGAAAGGATAATCCCGCTAATACTATAATAAAAGCAACCCTAAATAAGACGCTAGAACGTTTTATAGATATAAATAAGGCTACTATCTTGCTAAAGGGATTTATAATAAGGAAGGAGGTAAACTAGTATAATATTAGTTCGAATCCGAACGAGATTCGATCTAATAAAGAAAGAACTGCTAGTATATATTTATTAGAACTAGGAACTTAATTACGGAAGGCGGAATAACCTGTTTCTGCATAAGCCCCTTTCTCCTAACTAACTCGGCGATAGTTATAGTTACAATGCATGCAAACCCCTTTTTGCTAGATATTTAATATTATCCCTATTATAGTATATATTACCCCTTTCCGTATAAGTATTATGCTCCTTTAGATAGGAGATAGGAGCATAATAGGGGCAGTATAGAAGGGGAGGTAGATTACCCCTAAACTTAGCATAATAAGCATACGATATTATAATAAGTTTATACTAAGATCGTAGCAATACTAGTTTAAAAGAGAAAGGGGGCGGCTATGTATTCGGATTATACGGAGTTTAGGATAATTATATATTACCTCTAGTTTAACCTAGATGCCTTTAAGACTTTGTATATATTTCGTCTTCCTCTCTAATAGAGGAAGAAAGAGAGATAGATATAAGCAGATATTAATAGATTAAGGACCCGAGCTAACTTAAGCAGAGTCCTCTCTTGTGTTATACTAACATATATTAATGCCCTACCTATAAAAAGGCTGCCTAGGAATAGGATAAAAATAACCTAAAATCTGCCTAAAAATAGACCTAGTTCTTATAGCGTTTAGAGGTTTACTTACTATAGTTACTAAAGACCTTAATATAATTTATATCTAAGAAAGAATAAGATAACTTTATACTCTTTTTTTATTTTTATATAGAAAGCAAGATTATAACCCCTAGACCCCTATTTAAAGTATTAGACTAAAAGGAGATTATAGACCTTATAGGCTAAGGTGTTTTCTCTTTTAAATAGTTCGATCCCGCCTAGTATAAAGGAGTTCGGATTTTTTATACTAGACTTATCTAAGAAGTTAAGAATAAAATAACTAATTACTTATATAAAAAATTACGACTAATTATTATAGGATATAATAATAATAGAAAGAAGGAAATCCTAACCTAATCTCCTATAATCTAAAGGGTTAGCTAATAATTGCTTTTAGCTCTAGCTCTAATATATATCGCTTAAGGGATAAAGTTATGCTTTTATAATATTACTTAGGCTTATCTATAATCCTAATTAATACTTAAATAAATAATCTTTATAAGTTTTCTAAAAGAACTCTAGAATAAGTACTCTCCTTAGATAATTATTAGAGTTATTAAGCTATTATATAGTATTATAGAGTCTAGAGTTTACTAGTTTTAGACCTATTTCGAGTACTATATTTAATAGCTTTATATATAACCCTCTATATTTAATAACTGCTTTCTTCTTTTATATTCTAGCTACTCTTATTTTAGTCTTATTAGGATATAAACTAATAATACGATTATTTTTAGTACTAATTCTTTTTATAAGCAAGAAGAGGCTAAGCTAAATTCCGCCTAAATTCGCTTAAAACCCTAGGTAAATTTAACCCTAGGCAGCGTAACGGATTTTAATAGTTTATAGTTATATCTTATATCGAATTCGCTAGCAATTTAATAAAAAGGCTAGGCTGCTAAGATTAAAGTTATTAATTATTCCTAACCTAATTTTGCTTAATACTACCTCGAATAGTATACGCGAGGAGGCTATATTGCGTCTATTTGCTAACTAGAGGCTGCGTTTAACTTATTTATTACTACCTAGTAATACTAACCTACTATAGAAGACTACTAGAGGATTAATAAGCAGCTATAATAGCAAAAGGATAATTAGTAGCGCGGATTAATATATATCCCCTTTAACCTTTTAGTACTTAAATTATTTATTTTTATAAATAGATTACTTATAAATAATAATAACTTATCCTTATAAATTAGATATATTATTATCCTAGGCAATAAAAATAGGATAGTAAATAAGTTTATAATAAAAGGAAACGTTATTTATTAGAGTTCTATAAAATATAAGAGGATTACCTAGAGTATCCTCGCTTTAGAAATATATAGTATATTATTAGGATTCGATATTTATAGGTAGGGCATTAATATATATTAGTATAATATAAAAGAGGACTCTGCTTAAGTTAGCTCGGGTCCTTAATCTATTAATATCTGCTTATATCTCTCTCTCTTCCTTCTTCCTTAAGGGAAGAAGGCAGAGTTTATATATATATTTCCCTAATCCTAATCCTCTTCTTCTGCTTTATTTTCCTAATCTCCCTGCAATCTGCTTCTAATCTCGGACTAAGTTTAATCTAATTATACTATAAGTACTGCCTAAATATAGCCCTATTATATAATTAAATGCTTTATCTATATATACCTATCCCTAGTTATTTTCTTTAGGGGCAGATACGTATTAAAACGCATAGACGATTCGTATTATATATAGTTATATTTATATACTAGTAGTCCTTTTTTTATTATCGAATTATTATAGGGGAAAAGAATAAATAAGAAGAAGAAATATAAAAAGAAAAACAGTATATATAAAAGATAAAAAGGAAGAAATAATATAGGAAATAAATAAACAAGTATATAAAGAAGAAAATAGTAAAAAAAAGAGGGTAATAGTAAAGGAATTAGTCTTTTATAAAATAGTAGGGTTATAGTGCATACTTACTATATTCCGCGCTTTTTATACGCGTATATATAACTTACCCTGCAAAATAAATTCGTTCCCTCTCTTCCTCTTATACTTCTTCTTTTCTTTTTTCTTTTATACTCCTAACGAAAAGGTAAAGCATTACTATTACTATCGTAAGTAAGTATACCTAAACTCTAATAGAAATAGCAGTAATACCTTCTAAAATCGTTACGCAAGGCTAATAAAATATTCTAAAAATGCTACTAAAGCTAGCTAAGAAGCGTAAGGATAAGGGCAGGAGGAGGGGCTATAGGGCCAGGCAGGGCAGTAGAGAGGGTAGGCCTTCGGGCAAAAATACCTCGATAAGAGAGATAATAGCTATAAGTAGTAATAATAATAATAATAGCAATATCCCTCTAGTTCCTCCTCTACGTATATAGTAAAGTAAGCAGAATTTTAGCTAATTTACTCGCAATTTCGTAATATTTTATAAGAGTATTAGACTAATTTTATATAAGTATCCTAGCCTTATTATTAAGCAGCTTGCTATTAATACTTTAGGCTTTAAAACGCATACTACTACTAATAATACTAAGTTATTGCCTTTTCCTAGCTATAACTACGCCTAAAATACTAATAATAATAATAAAGACGCCTAAAATGCTAGGAGGGTCTTATTAAAACCTATAAACCCTAAGCTATAGTCGGCTATATAGGGAGGTAATAAAAATAGTCCCTTATTACTAGTATATCTCCTATTTAGCTTAGTAGCCGCTATTAACTAATGCCTATTAGGAATAGGACTTAGTAATAATAAAAAGTTACTTCTACTATTTATTGTAGGGATTAAAGTACGAGATAGTAAGTATCCCTGTCTAATATTAAGATAATTCTTAGCTAATATTAGATATAAAGCTAGTACCTAAAGCAGGACGTACTATATAGGCTCTAGTAGTATTTATCTAGATAAACTACCCTCTTAACGAGTTTTAAAAAGAGGAGTATACTAATTTAGCTTATATAGCTATATAAGCCCGTTAGGAGTTTAGAATAAAAAAATAATCCTATAATATAGTTTGCTAGCTAGGGTCCTAGGGGCAAAATTAGTAGGGAAATTTAGCTAGGGGCAAAAAAAATTAAGCAAGCAAAGCTAGGTAAAAAAATTTTAAGTATAGCTAGGTATAATAAAAATTTTAGATAGATTCGGCTAGGCAGATAATTTTTATTTGCTAGTTTGCCTAGGCTAAATTAATAAAAGAGATTCTTGCTTCCTAAACGTAATAAGTATAGTTTAATTATATATCTATATAAAAATATTTATATATATTTATTAGAATTACGGACGCAACTATAGAATACGGAATAACTTATTTCTATATAAGCCCCTTTCTTACTACTAACTCGGCGATAGTTATAGTTATAATATACGCAAAACCCCTTTCTATTAGATATTCTATATTATCCCTATTATAGTATATATTACCCCTTTCTATATAAGTATTATGCCCTTTAGATAAGAGATAGGAGTATAATAGGGGCAGTATAGAAAGGGAAGTAGATTACCCCTAAACTTAGCATAATAAGTATATAATATCGTAATAAGTTTATACTAAGATTATAGTAATAATAGTTTAAAGGAGAAAAGGGGCGGCTATATATTTAGATTATATAGAGTTTAGGATAATTATATATTGCCTCTAGTTTAACCTAGATGCTTTTAAGACTTTATATATATTTTATTTTCCTCTCTAATAGAGGAAGAAGAGGGATAGATATAAGCAGATATTAATAGATTAAGGACCCGAGCTAACTTAAGCAGAGTCCTCTCTTATATTATATAAATATATATTAATGCCCTACCTATAATTTAGGATATAAAAACGTAATTCCTTCGAAATAAAAAGAAAATAAGTATAGTATAGAGGCAATATCTATCCGATTTTAGGTCGGTATTAAAATAAAGTATTCTAAAAGTCGTAAAAAGTAAAAATAAAAATAAAAAAATAATCGAAAAGGTTTCCCTAAAAAAAGAAATAAATCCCTCTAGGTATTTTAATTATTATCCTAAACGTTTTAAGTATAAGTCGAGGTCCTTAAGAGATTAAAACTATAGGCTATAAGAGTCCGTTTTTTCCTAAGGATCTTATTATTATTTAAGGTCGATTTAGTCTTTTAAGCAGCTATTATACTTTCTAGTACTATAAGAGATTAAAACTATAAACTCTAGGAGTCCGTTTTTTACCTAGAATAAAAATCGTTTCCTAGCTTAGGTCTAAGTATCTATTTCCTAGCTAATCTATATTTTATTAAATATAGGACTTATATTAATAGCTAATAGTAATACTAATTAGTATAAATAAAGCATTAATATATATTAGTATAATATAAAAAAGGATTTTGCTTAAGTTAGCTTAGGTCCTTAATCTATTAATATCTGCTTATATTTCTCTCTTTTCTTTTTTCCTTAAGGGAAGAAAGCAGAGTTTATATATATATTTCCCTAATCCTAATCCTTTTTTTCTGCTTTATTTTCCTAATTTTCCTATAATCTGCTTCTAATTTTAGACTAAGTTCGATCTAATTATACTATAAGTACTGCCTAAATATAGCCCTATTATATAATTAAATGCTTTATCTATACGTACCTATCCCTAGTTATTTCCTTTAGGGGCAGATATGCGTTAAAATGCGTAAATAATTCGTATTATATATAGTTATATTTATATAATATTAGAATCTCTATATAAATATAACTATATATAATACAAATCGTCTACGCGTCTTAACGCGTATTTGCCCCTAAAGGAAAAGACTAGGGATAAGTATATATAGATAAAGTATTTAATTATATAATAGGGCTATATTTAGGCAGTACTTATAGTATAATTAGATCGAACTTAGTCTAA